>JAUMIU010000055.1:0-225703 GCA_030848825.1 Tadarida brasiliensis | reverse complement strand
CTGTTTTATCAGCGCATTCTCCCCTCTCTCATGATGCTCTGCGTTTCCTTCTTAGTATTCTGATTTTGCTTAATTTCTGCGTTTTATACTCTCCCTGCTTTTTCTTGTCTCTCTCTCTAGTCGGAGCGTTGTCTCCCATTTCTCCTGAATTTCTGCGTTTTCTGAGGCCTCAGCTGTCTGTTCGTAGTCTCTCTGTTATCACCGCTTTCTCCTCTTTCTCATGATTATCTACGATTTCTTCGTTGACTTCTGAATTTGCTTAATTTCCGCGTTATATGCGTTCCCTGCTGTTTGTCTCGATTCTGAGTGTGTACTTCATTGTCTCCGCTTCCTCTTGGATTTCTGCGATTTTTGCGTTGTCTGCTCCCTCTTCTGACTCTCTGTTTTATCAGCGCATTCTCCCCTTTCTCATGATGCTCTGCGTTTCCTTCGTAGTATTCTGATTTTGCTTAATTTCTGCGTTTTATAGACTGCCAGCTGTTTCTGGTCTCTTTCTCTAGTCGGAGCGTTGTCTCCCATTTCTCCTGAATTTCTGCGTTTTCTGAGGCCTCAGCTGTCTCTTCTGACTCTCTCTGTTATCACCGCTTTCTCCTCTTTCTCATGATTATCTACGATTTCTTCGTTGACTTCTGATTTTGCTTAATTTCCGCGTTTATGCGTTCCCTGCTGTTTGTCTCGATTCTGAGTGTGTACTTCATTGTCTCCGCTTTCTCTTGGATTTCTGCGTTTTTTGCGTTGTCTGCTCCATCTTCTGACTCTCTGTTTCATCAGCGCATTCTCCACTTTCTCATGATGCACTGCGATTCCTTCGTAGTTTTCTGATTTTGCTTAATTTCTGCGTTTTATACTCTCCCCGCTGTATCTTGTCTCTTTCTCTATTCGGAGCGTTGTCTCCCATTTCTCCTGAATTTCTGCGTTTTCTGAGGCCTCAGCTGTCTGTACGGACTCTCTCTGTTATCACCGCTTTCTCCTCTTTCTCATGATTATCTACGATTTCTTCTTTGACCTCTGATTTTGCTTAATTTCCGCGTTTTATGCGTTCCCTGCTGTTTGTCTCGATTCTGAGTGTGTACTTCACTGTCTCCGCTTCCTCTTGGATTTCTGCGTTTTTTGCGTTGTCTGCTCCCTCTTCTGACACTCTGCTTTATCAGCGCACTCTCCATTTTCTCATGATGCTCTGCGTTTCCTTCGTAGTTTTCTGATTTTGCTTAATTTCTGCGTTTTATACTCTCCGCGCTCCATCTTGTCTCTTTCTCTACTCGGAGCGTTGTCTCCCATTTCTCCTGAATTTCTGCGCTTTTGGGGTCTCAGCTGTCTCTTCTGACTCTCTGTTTTATCAGCGCATTCTCCCCTTTCTCATGATGCTCTGCGTTTCCTTCGTAGTATTCTGATTTTGCTTAATTTCTGCGTTTTATACTCTCCCTGCTGTTTCTTGTCTCTTCCTCTAGTCGGAGCGTTGTCTCCCATTTCTCCTGAATTTCTGCGTTTTCTGAGGCCTCAGCTGTCTCTTCTGACTCTCTGTTTTATCAGCACATTCTCCACTATCTTATGATGCTCTATGTTTCCTTCGTAGTATTCTGATTTTGCTTAATTTCTGCGTTTTATACTCTCCCTGCTGTTTCTTGTCTGTTTCTCTAGTCGGACCGTTGTCTCCCATTTCTCTTGAATTTCTGTGATTTCTGAATCCTCAGCTGTCTGTTCGGACTCTCTCTGTTATCACCGCTTTCTCCTCTTTCTCATGATTATCTACGATTTCTTCTTTGACTTCTGAATTTGCTTAATTTCCGCGTTTTATGCGTTCCCTGCTGTTTGTCTCTATTCTGACTGTGTCCTTCATTGTCTCCCCTTCCTCTTGGATTTCTGCGTTTTTTGCGTTGTCTGCTCCCTCTTCTGACTTTCGGCTTTATCAGCACATTCTCCACTTTCTCATGATGCTCTGCGTTTCCTTCGTAGATTTCTGATTTTGCTTAATTTCTGCGATTTATACTCTCCCCGCTGTATCTTGTCTCTTTCCCTAGTCGGAGCGTTGTCTCCCATTTCTCCTGAATTTCTGCGTTTTCTGGGGTCTGAGCTGTCTCTTCTGACTCTCTGTTTTATCAGCTCATTCTACCCCTTTCTCATGATGCTCTGCGTTTCCTTCGTAGTATTCTGATTTTGCTTAATTTCCGCGTTTTATCTGTTCCTTGCTGTTTGTCTCCATTCTAAGTATGTACTTCACTGTCTCCGCTTCCTCTTGGATTTCTGCATTTTTTGCGTTCTCTGCTCCCTCTTCTGACTCTCTGCTTTATCAGCTCATTCTCCACTTTCTCATGATGCTCTGCGTTTCCTTCGTAGTTTTCAGTTTTGGCTTAATTTCTGCGTGTTATAGTCTGGAGCTGTTTCTTGTCTCTTTCTCTAGTCGGAGCGTTGTCTCCCATTTCTCCTGAATTTCTGCTTTTTCTGAGGCCTCAGCTGTCTGTACGGACTCTCTCTGTTATCACCGCTTTCTCCTCTTTCTCATGATTATCTACGATTTCTTCTTTGACCTCTGATTTTGCTTAATTTCCGCGTTTTATGCGTTTCCTGCTGTTTGTCTCGATTCTGAGTGAGTACTTCACAGTCTCTGCTTCCTCTTGGATTTCTGCGTTTTTTGCGTTGTCTGCTCCCTCTTCTGACACTCTGCTTTATCAGCGCACTCTCCCCTTTCTCATGATGCTCTGGGTTTCCTTCGTAGTTTTCTAATTTTGCTTAATTTCTGCGTTTTATACTCTCCCCGCTGTATCTTGTCTCTTTCTTTATTCTGAGCGTTGTCTCCGATTTCTCCTGAATTTCTGCGTTTTCTGTTGTCTCAGCTGTCTCTTCTGACTCTCTGTTCTATCAGCGCATTCTCCCCTTTCTCATGATGCTCTGCGTTTCCTTCGTAGTATTCTGATTTTGCTTAATTTCTGCGTTTTATAGACTGCCAGCTGTTTCTGGTCTCTTTCTCTAGTCGGAGCGTTGTCTCCCATTTCTCCTGAATTTCTGCGTTTTCTGAGGCCTCAGCTGTCTCTTCTGACTCTCTCTGTTATCACCGCTTTCTCCTCTTTCTCATGATTATCTACGATTTCTTCGTTGACTTCTGATTTTGCTTAATTTCCGCGTTTTATGCGTTCCCTGCTGTTTGTCTCGATTCTGAGTGTGTACTTCATTGTCTCCGCTTCCTCTTGGATTTCTGCGTTTTTTGCGTTGTCTGCTCCCTCTTCTGACTCTCTCCTTTATCAGCGATTTTCCACTTTCTCATGATGCTCTGCGTTTCCTTCGTATTTTTCTGTTTTTGCTTAATTTCTGCGTTTTATAGTCTGCCAGCTGTTTCTTGTCTCTTTCTCTAGTCGGAGCGTTGTCTCCCATTTCTCCTGAATTTTTGAGTTTTCTGAGGCCTCAGCTGTCTGATCGTAGTCTCTCTGTTATCACCGTTTTCTCCTCTTTCTCATGATTCTCTACGATTTCTTCGTTGACTTCTGATTGTGCTTAATTTCCGCGTTATATGCGTTCCCTGCTGTTTGTCTCGATTCTGAGTGTGTACTTCATTGTCTCCGCTTCCTCTTGGAGTTCTGCGTTTTTTGCGTTGTCTGCTCCCTCTTCTGACTCTCTCTTTTATCAGCGCATTCTCCCCTTTCTCATGATGCTCTGCGTTTCCTTCGTAGTTTTCTGATTTTGCTTAATTTCTGCGTTTTATACTCTCCCCGCTGTATCTTGTCTCTTTCCCTATTCGGAGCGTTGTCTCCGATTTCTCCTGAATTTCTGCGTTTTCTGGGGTCTCAGCTGTCTCTTCTGACTCTCTGTTTTATCAGCGCATTCTCCCCTTTCTCATGATGCTCTGCGTTTCCTTCGTAGTATTCTGATTTTGCTTAATTTCTGCGTTTTATAGACTGCCAGCTGTTTCTGGTCTATTTCTCTAGTCGGAGCGTTGTCTCCCATTTCTCCTGAATTTCTGCGTTTTCTGAGGCCTCAGCTGTCTCTTCTGACTCTCTCTGTTATCACCGCTTTCTCCTCTTTCTCATGATTATCTACGATTTCTTCGTTGACTTTTGATTGTGCTTAATTTCCGCGTTATATGCGTTCCCTGCTGTTTGTCTCGATTCTGAGTGTGTACTTCATTGTCTCCGCTTCCTCTTGGATTTCTGCGTTTTTTGCGTTGTCTGCTCCCTCTTCTGACTATCTGTTTTATCAGCGCATTCTCCCCTTTCTCATGATGCTCTGCGTTTCCTTCGTAGTATTCTGATTTTGCTTAATTTCTGCGTTTTATAGACTGCCAGCTGTTTCCGGTCTCTTTCTCTAGTCGGAGCGTAGTCTCCCATTTCTCCTGAATTTCTGCGTTTTCTGAGGCCTCAGCTGTCTCTTCTGACTCTCTCTGTTATCACCGCTTTCTCCTCTTTCTCATGATTATCTACGATTTCTTCGTTGACTTCTGAATTTGCTTAATTTCCGCGTTTTATGCGTTCCCTGCTGTTTGTCTCGATTCTGAGTGTGTACTTCATTGTCTCCGCTTCCTCTTGGATTTCTGCGTTTTTTGCGTTGTCTGCTCCCTCTTCTCACACTCTGCTTTATCAGCGCACTCTCCACTTTCTCATGATGCTCTGCGTTTCCTTCGTAGTTTTCTAATTTTGCTTAATTTCTGCGTTTTATACTCTCCCCGCTGTATCTTGTCTCTTTCTCTACTCGGAGCGTTGTCTCCGATTTCTCCTGAATTTCTGCGTTTTCTGGGGTCTCAGCTGTCCCTTCTGACTCTCTGTTTTATCAGCGCATTCTCCCGTTTCTCATGATGCTCTGAGTTTCCTTCGTAGTATTCTGATTTTGCTTAATTTCTGCGTTTTATACTCTCCCTGCTTTTTCTTGTCTCTATCTCTAGTCGGAGCGTTGTCTCCCATTTCTCCTGAATTGCTGCGTTTTCTGAGGCCTCAGCTGTCTGTTCGTAGTCTCTCTGTTATCACCGCTTTCTCCTCTTTCTCATGATTATCTACGATTTCTTCGTTGACTTCTGAATTTGCTTAATTTCCGCGTTATATGCGTTCCCTGCTGTTTGTCTCGATTCTGAGTGTGTACTTCATTGTCTCCGCTTCCTCTTGGATTTCTGCGTTTTTTGCGTTGTCTGCTCCCTCTTCTGACTCTCTGTTTTATCAGCGCATTCTCCCCTTTCTCATGATGCTCTGCGTTTCCTTCGTAGTATTCTGATTTTGCTTAATTTCTGCGTTTTATAGACTGCCAGCTGTTTCTGGTCTCTTTCTCTAGTCGGAGCGTTGTCTCCCATTTCTCCTGTATTTCTGCGTTTTCTGAGGCCTCAGCTGTCTCTTCTGACTCTCTCTGTTATCACCGCTTTCTCCTCTTTCTCATGATTATCTACGATTTCTTCGTTGACTTCTGATTTTGCTTAATTTCCGCGTTTTATGCGTTCCCTGCTGTTTGTCTCGATTCTGAGTGTGTACTTCATTGTCTCCGCTTCCTCTTGGATTTCTGCATTTTTTGCGTTGTCTGCTCCATCTTCTGACACTCTGCTTTATCAGCGCACTCTCCACTTTCTCATGATGCTCTGCGTTTCCTTCGTAGTTTTCTAATTTTGTTTAATTTCTGCGTTTTATACTCTCCCCGCTGTATCTTGTCTCTTTCTCTATTCGGAGCGTTGTCTCCGATTTCTCCTGAATTTCTGCGTTTTCTGAGGCCTCAGCTGTCTGTTCGTAGTCTCTCTGTTATCACCGCTTTCTCCTCTTTCTCATGATTATCTACGATTTCTTCGTTGACTTCTGAATTTGCTTAATTTCCGCGTTATATGCGTTCCCTGCTGTTTGTCTCGATTCTGAGTGTGTACTTCATTGTCTCCGCTTCCTCTTGGATTTCTGCGTTTTTTGCCTTGTCTGCTCCCTCTTCTGACTCTCTGTTTTATCAGCGCATTCTCCCCTTTCTCATGATGCTCTGCGTTTCCTTCGTAGTTTTCTGATTTTGCTTAATTTCTGCGTTTTATACTCTCCCCGCTGTATCTTGTCTCTTTCTCTATTCGGAGCGTTGTCTCCGATTTCTCCTGAATTTCTGCGTTTTCTGGGGTCTCAGCTGTCTCTTCTGACTCTCTGTTTTATCAGCGCATTCTCCCCTTTCTCATGATGCTCTGCGTTTCCTTCGTAGTATTCTGATTTTGCTTAATTTCTGCGTATTATACTCTCCCCGCTTTTTCTTGTCTCTATCTCTAGTCGGAGCGTTGTCTCCCATTTCTACTGAATTTCTGCGTTTTCTGAGGGCTCAGCTGTCTCTTCTGACTCTCTCTGTTATCACCGCTTTCTCCTCTTTCTCATGATTATCTACGATTTCTTCGTTGACTTCTGATTTGCTTAATTTCCGCGTTTTATGCGTTCCCTGCTGTTTGTCTCGATTCTGAGTGTGTACTTCATTGTCTCCGCTTCCTCTTGGATTTTTGCGTTTTTTGCGTTGTCTGCTCCCTCTTCTGACACTCTGCTTTATCAGCACACTCTCCACTTTCTCATGATGCTCTGCGTTTCCTTCGTAATTTTCTAATTTTGCTTAATTTCTGCGTTTTATACTCTCCCCGCTGTATCTTGTCTCTTTCCCTATTCGGAGCGTTGTCTCCCATTTCTCCTGAATTTCTGCGTTTTCTGAGGCCTCAGCTGTCTGTACGGACTCTCTCTGTTATCACTGCTTTCTCCTCTTTCTCATGATTATCTACGATTTCTTCTTTGACCTCTGATTTTGCTTAATTTCCGCGTTTTATGCGTTCCCTGCTGTTTGTCTCGATTCTGAGTGTGTACTTCACTGTCTCCGCTTCCTCTTGGATTTCTGAGTTTTTTGCGTTGTCTGCTCCCTCTTCTGACACTCTGCTTTATCAGCGCACTCTCCACTTTCTCATGATGCTCTGCGTTTCCTTCGTAATTTTCTAATTTTGCTTAATTTCTGCGTTTTATACTCTCCCCGCTGTATCTTGTCTCTTTCCCTATTCGGAGCGTTGTCTCCCATTTCTCCTGAATTTCTGCGTTTTCTGAGGCCTCAGCTGTCTGTACGGACTCTCTCTGTTATCACCGCTTTCTCCTCTTTCTCATGATTATCTACGATTTCTTCTTTGACCTCTGATTTTGCTTAATTTCCGTGTTTTATGCGTTCCCTGCTGTTTGTCTCGATTCTGAGTGTGTACTTCACTGTCTCCGCTTCCTCTTGGATTTCTGCGTTTTTTGCGTTGTCTGCTCCCTCTTCTGACACTCTGCTTTATCAGCGCACTCTCCACTTTCTCATGATGCTCTGCGTTTCCTTCGTAGTTTTCTAATTTTGCTTAATTTCTGCGTTTTATACTCTCCCCGCTGTATCTTGTCTCTTTCTCTATTCGGAGCGTTGTCTCCGATTTCTCCTGAATTTCTGCGTTTTCTGGGGTCTCAGCTGTCTCTTCTGACTCTCTGTTTTATCAGCGCATTCTCCCCTTTCTCATGATGCTCTGCGTTTCCTTCGTAGTATTCTGATTTTGCTTAATTTCTGCGTTTTATACTCTCCCCGCTTTTTCTTGTCTCTATCTCTAGTCGGAGCCTTGTCTCCCATTTCTCCTGAATTTCTGCGTTTTCTGAGGCCTCAGCTGTCTGTTCGTAGTCTCTCTGTTATCACCGCTTTCTCCTCTTTCTCATGATTATCTACGATTTCTTCGTTAACTTCTGAATTTGCTTAATTTCCGCGTTATATGCGTTCCCTGCTCTTTGTCTCGATTCTGAGTGTGTACTTCATTGTCTCCGCTTCCTCTTGGATTTCTGCGTTTTTTGCGTTGTCTGCTCCCTCTTCTGACTCTCTGTTTTATCAGCGCATTCTCCCCTTTCTCATGATGCTCTGCGTTTCCTTCGTAGTATTCTGATTTTGCTTAATTTCTGCGTATTATACTCTCCCCGCTTTTTCTTGTCTCTATCTCTAGTCGGAGCGTTGTCTCCCATTTCTCCTGAATTTCTTCGTTTTCTGAGGCCTCAGCTGTCTCTTCTGACTCTCTCTGTTATCACCGCTTTCTCCTCTTTCTCATGATTATCTACGATTTCTTCGTTGACTTCTGATTTTGCTTAATTTCCGCGTTTTATGCGTTCCCTGCTGTTTGTCTCGATTCTGAGTGTGTACTTCATTGTCTCCGCTTCCTCTTGGATTTCTGCGTTTTTTGCGTTGTCTGCTCCCTCTTCTGACACTCTGCTTTATCAGCACACTCTCCACTTTCTCATGATGCTCTGCGTTTCCTTCGTAGTTTTCTAATTTTGCTTAATTTCTGCGTTTTATACTCTCCCCGCTGTATCTTGTCTCTTTCTCTATTCGGAGCGTTGTCTCCGATTTCTCCTGAATTTCTGCGTTTTCTGGGGTCTCAGCTGTCTCTTCTGACTCTCTGTTTTATCAGCGCATTCTCCCCTTTCTCATGATGCTCTGCGTTTCCTTCGTAGTATTCTGATTTTGCTTAATTTCTGCGTTTTATAGACTGCCAGCTGTTTCTGGTCTCTTTCTCTAGTCGGAGCGTTGTCTCCCATTTCTCCTGAATTTCTGCGTTTTCTGAGGCCTCAGCTGTCTCTTCTGACTCTCTCTGTTATCACCGCTTTCTCCTCTTTCTCATGATTATCTACGATTTCTTCGTTGACTTCTGATTTTGCTTAATTTCCGCGTTTTATGCGTTCCCTGCTGTTTGTCTCGATTCTGAGTGTGTACTTCATTGTCTCCGCTTCCTCTTGGATTTCTGCGTTTTTTGCGTTGTCTGCTCCCTCTTCTGACTCTCTGCTTTATCAGCGATTTTCCACTTTCTCATGATGCTCTGCGTTTCCTTCGTATTTTTCTGTTTTTGCTTAATTTCTGCGTTTTATAGTCTGCCAGCTGTTTCTTGTCTCTTTCTCTAGTCGGAGCGTTGTCTCCCATTTCTCCTGAATTTTTGAGTTTTCTGATGCCTCAGCTGTCTGTTCGTAGTCTCTCTGTTATCACCGTTTTCTCCTCTTTCTCATGATTCTCTACGATTTCTTCGTTGACTTCTGATTGTGCTTAATTTCCGCGTTATATGCGTTCCCTGCTGTTTGTCTCGATTCTGAGTGTGTACTTCATTGTCTCCGCTTCCTCTTGGATTTCTGCGTTTTTTGCGTTGTCTGCTCCCTCTTCTGACTCTCTCTTTTATCAGCGCATTCTCCCCTTTCTCATGATGCTCTGCGTTTCCTTCGTAGTTTTCTGATTTTGCTTAATTTCTGCGTTTTATACTCTCCCCGCTGTATCTTGTCTCTTTCTCTAGTCGGAGCGTTGTCTCCCATTTATCCTGAATTTCTGCCTTTTCTGAGGCCTCAGCTGTCTCTTCTGACTCTCTCTGTTATCACCGCTTTCTCCTCTTTCTCATGATTATCTACGATTTCTTCTTTGACTTCTGATTTTGCTTAATTTCCGCGTTTTATGCGTTCCCTTCTCTTTGTCTCGATTCTGAGTGTGTACTCCATTGTCTCCGCATCCTCTGGATTTCTGCGTTTTTTGCGTTGTCTGCTCCCTCTTCTGACACTCTGCTTTATCAGCACACTCTCCACTTTCTCATGATGCTCTGCGTTTCCTTCGTAATTTTCTAATTTTGCTTAATTTCTGCGTTTTATACTCTCCCCGCTGTATCTTGTCTCTTTCCCTATTCGGAGCGTTGTCTCCCATTTCTCCTGAATTTCTGCGTTTTCTGAGGCCTCAGCTGTCTGTACGGACTCTCTCTGTTATCACCGCTTTCTCCTCTTTCTCATGATTATCTACGATTTCTTCTTTGACCTCTGATTTTGCTTAATTTCCGCGTTTTATGCGTTCCCTGCTGTTTGTCTCGATTCTGAGTGTGTACTTCACTGTCTCCGCTTCCTCTTGGATTTCTGCGTTTTTTGCGTTGTCTGCTCCCTCTTCTGACACTCTGCTTTATCAGCGCACTCTCCACTTTCTCATGATGCTCTGCGTTTCCTTCGTAGTTTTCTAATTTTGTTTAATTTCTGCGTTTTATACTCTCCCCGCTGTATCTTGTCTCTTTCTCTATTCGGAGCGTTGTCTCCGATTTCTCCTGAATTTCTGCGTTTTCTGGGGTCTCAGCTGTCTCTTCTGACTCTCTGTTTTATCAGCGCATTCTCCCCTTTCTCATGATGCTCTGCGTTTCCTTCGTAGTATTCTGATTTTGCTTAATTTCTGCGTATTATACTCTCCCCGCTTTTTCTTGTCTCTATCTCTAGTCGGAGCGTTGTCTCCCATTTCTCCTGAATTTCTGCGTTTTCTGAGGCCTCAGCTGTCTCTTCTGACTCTCTCTGTTATCACAGCTTTCTCCTCTTTCTCATGATTATCTACTATTTCTTCGTTGACTTCTGATTTTGCTTAATTTCCGCGTTTTATGCGTTCCCTGCTGTTTGTCTCGATTCTGAGTGTGTACTTCATTGTCTCCGCTTCCTCTTGGATTTCTGCGTTTTTTGCGTTGTCTGCTCCCTCTTCTGACACTCTGCTTTATCAGCACACTCTCCACTTTCTCATGATGCTCTGCGTTTCCTTCGTAGTTTTCTAATTTTGCTTAATTTCTGCGTTTTATACTCTCCCCGCTGTATCTTGTCTCTTTCTCTATTCGGAGCGTTGTCTCCGATTTCTCCTGAATTTCTGCGTTTTCTGGGGTCTCAGCTGTCTCTTCTGACTCTCTGTTTTATCAGCGCATTCTCCCCTTTCTCATGATGCTCTGCGTTTCCTTCGTAGTATTCTGATTTTGCTTAATTTCTGCGTTTTATAGACTGCCAGCTGTTTCTGATCTCTTTCTCTAGTCGGAGCGTTGTCTCCCATTTCTCCTGAATTTCTGCATTTTCTGAGGCCTCAGCTGTCTCTTCTGACTCTCTCTGTTATCACCGCTTTCTCCTCTTTCTCATGATTATCTACGATTTCTTCGTTGACTTCTGATTTTGCTTAATTTCCGCGTTTTATGCGTTCCCTGCTGTTTGTCTCGATTCTGAGTGTGTACTTCATTGTCTCCGCTTCCTCTTGGATTTCTGCGTTTTTTGCGTTGTCTGCTCCCTCTTCTGACTCTCTGCTTTATCAGCGATTTTCCACTTTCTCATGATGCTCTGCGTTTCCTTCGTATTTTTCTGTTTTTGCTTAATTTCTGCGTTTTATAGTCTGCCAGCTGTTTCTTGTCTCTTTCTCTAGTCGGAGCGTTGTCTCCCATTTCTCCTTAATTTTTGAGTTTTCTGATGCCTCAGCTGTCTGTTCGTAGTCTCTCTGTTATCACCGTTTTCTCCTCTTTCTCATGATTCTCTACGATTTCTTCGTTGACTTCTGATTGTGCTTAATTTCCGCGTTATATGCGTTCCCTGCTGTTTGTCTCGATTCTGAGTGTGTACTTCATTGTCTCCGCTTCCTCTTGGATTTCTGCGTTTTTTGCGTTGTCTGCTCCCTCTTCTGACTCTCTCTTTTATCAGCGCATTCTCCCCTTTCTCATGATGCTCTGCGTTTCCTTCGTAGTTTTCTGATTTTGCTTAATTTCTGCGTTTTATACTCTCCCCGCTGTATCTTGTCTCTTTCCCTATTCGGAGCGTTGTCTCCGATTTCTCCTGAATTTCTGCGTTTTCTGGGGTCTCAGCTGTCTCTTCTGACTCTCTGTTTTATCAGCGCATTCTCCCCTTTCTCATGATGCTCTGCGTTTCCTTCGTAGTATTCTGATTTTGCTTAATTTCTGCGTTTTATAGACTGCCAGCTGTTTCTGGTCTATTTCTCTAGTCGGAGCGTTGTCTCCCATTTCTCCTGAATTTCTGCGTTTTCTGAGGCCTCAGCTGTCTCTTCTGACTCTCTCTGTTATCACCGCTTTCTCCTCTTTCTCATGATTATCTACGATTTCTTCGTTGACTTTTGATTGTGCTTAATTTCCGCGTTATATGCGTTCCCTGCTGTTTGTCTCGATTCTGAGTGTGTACTTCATTGTCTCCGCTTCCTCTTGGATTTCTGCGTTTTTTGCGTTGTCTGCTCCCTCTTCTGACTATCTGTTTTATCAGCGCATTCTCCCCTTTCTCATGATGCTCTGCGTTTCCTTCGTAGTATTCTGATTTTGCTTAATTTCTGCGTTTTATAGACTGCCAGCTGTTTCCGGTCTCTTTCTCTAGTCGGAGCGTAGTCTCCCATTTCTCCTGAATTTCTGCGTTTTCTGAGGCCTCAGCTGTCTCTTCTGACTCTCTCTGTTATCACCGCTTTCTCCTCTTTCTCATGATTATCTACGATTTCTTCGTTGACTTCTGAATTTGCTTAATTTCCGCGTTTTATGCGTTCCCTGCTGTTTGTCTCGATTCTGAGTGTGTACTTCATTTTCTCCGCTTCCTCTTGGATTTCTGCGTTTTTTGCGTTGTCTGCTCCCTCTTCTCACACTCTGCTTTATCAGCGCACTCTCCACTTTCTCATGATGCTCTGCGTTTCCTTCGTAGTTTTCTAATTTTGCTTAATTTCTGCGTTTTATACTCTCCCCGCTGTATCTTGTCTCTTTCTCTACTCGGAGCGTTGTCTCCGATTTCTCCTGAATTTCTGCGTTTTCTGGGGTCTCAGCTGTCTCTTCTGACTCTCTGTTTTATCAGCGCATTCTCCCGTTTCTCATGATGCTCTGAGTTTCCTTCGTAGTATTCTGATTTTGCTTAATTTCTGCGTTTTATACTCTCCCTGCTTTTTCTTGTCTCTATCTCTAGTCGGAGCGTTGTCTCCCATTTCTCCTGAATTGCTGCGTTTTCTGAGGCCTCAGCTGTCTGTTCGTAGTCTCTCTGTTATCACCGCTTTCTCCTCTTTCTCATGATTATCTACGATTTCTTCGTTGACTTCTGAATTTGCTTAATTTCCGCGTTATATGCGTTCCCTGCTGTTTGTCTCGATTCTGAGTGTGTACTTCATTGTCTCCGCTTCCTCTTGGATTTCTGCGTTTTTTGCGTTGTCTGCTCCCTCTTCTGACTCTCTGTTTTATCAGCGCATTCTCCCCTTTCTCATGATGCTCTGCGTTTCCTTCGTAGTATTCTGATTTTGCTTAATTTCTGCGTTTTATAGACTGCCAGCTGTTTCTGGTCTCTTTCTCTAGTCGGAGCGTTGTCTCCCATTTCTCCTGTATTTCTGCGTTTTCTGAGGCCTCAGCTGTCTCTTCTGACTCTCTCTGTTATCACCGCTTTCTCCTCTTTCTCATGATTATCTACGATTTCTTCGTTGACTTCTGATTTTGCTTAATTTCCGCGTTTTATGCGTTCCCTGCTGTTTGTCTCGATTCTGAGTGTGTACTTCATTGTCTCCGCTTCCTCTTGGATTTCTGCATTTTTTGCGTTGTCTGCTCCATCTTCTGACACTCTGCTTTATCAGCGCACTCTCCACTTTCTCATGATGCTCTGCGTTTCCTTCGTAGTTTTCTAATTTTGTTTAATTTCTGCGTTTTATACTCTCCCCGCTGTATCTTGTCTCTTTCTCTATTCGGAGCGTTGTCTCCGATTTCTCCTGAATTTCTGCGTTTTCTGGGGTCTCAGCTGACTCTTCTGACTCTCTGTTTTATCAGCGCATTCTCCCCTTTCTCATGATGCTCTGCGTTTCCTTCGTAGTATTCTGATTTTGCTTAATTTCTGCGTTTTATACTCTCCCCGCTTTTTCTTGTCTCTATCTCTAGTCGGAGCGTTGTCTCCCATTTCTCCTGAATTTCTGCGTTTTCTGAGGCCTCAGCTGTCTGTTCGTAGTCTCTCTGTTATCACCGCTTTCTCCTCTTTCTCATGATTATCTACGATTTCTTCGTTGACTTCTGAATTTGCTTAATTTCCGCGTTATATGCGTTCCCTGCTGTTTGTCTCGATTCTGAGTGTGTACTTCATTGTCTCCGCTTCCTCTTGGATTTCTGCGTTTTTTGCCTTGTCTGCTCCCTCTTCTGACTCTCTGTTTTATCAGCGCATTCTCCCCTTTCTCATGATGCTCTGCGTTTCCTTCGTAGTTTTCTGATTTTGCTTAATTTCTGCGTTTTATACTCTCCCCGCTGTATCTTGTCTCTTTCTCTATTCGGAGCGTTGTCTCCGATTTCTCCTGAATTTCTGCGTTTTCTGGGGTCTCAGCTGTCTCTTCTGACTCTCTGTTTTATCAGCGCATTCTCCCCTTTCTCATGATGCTCTGCGTTTCCTTCGTAGTATTCTGATTTTGCTTAATTTCTGCGTATTATACTCTCCCCGCTTTTTCTTGTCTCTATCTCTAGTCGGAGCGTTGTCTCCCATTTCTCCTGAATTTCTGCGTTTTCTGAGGGCTCAGCTGTCTCTTCTGACTCTCTCTGTTATCACCGCTTTCTCCTCTTTCTCATGATTATCTACGATTTCTTCGTTGACTTCTGATTTGCTTAATTTCCGCGTTTTATGCGTTCCCTGCTGTTTGTCTCGATTCTGAGTGTGTACTTCATTGTCTCCGCTTCCTCTTGGATTTCTGCGTTTTTTGCGTTGTCTGCTCCCTCTTCTGACACTCTGCTTTATCAGCACACTCTCCACTTTCTCATGATGCTCTGCGTTTCCTTCGTAATTTTCTAATTTTGCTTAATTTCTGCGTTTTATACTCTCCCCGCTGTATCTTGTCTCTTTCCCTATTCGGAGCGTTGTCTCCCATTTCTCCTGAATTTCTGGGTTTTCTGAGGCCTCAGCTGTCTGTACGGACTCTCTCTGTTATCACTGCTTTCTCCTCTTTCTCATGATTATCTACGATTTCTTCTTTGACCTCTGATTTTGCTTAATTTCCGCGTTTTATGCGTTCCCTGCTGTTTGTCTCGATTCTGAGTGTGTACTTCACTGTCTCCGCTTCCTCTTGGATTTCTGAGTTTTTTGCGTTGTCTGCTCCCTCTTCTGACACTCTGCTTTATCAGCGCACTCTCCACTTTCTCATGATGCTCTGCGTTTCCTTCGTAATTTTCTAATTTTGCTTAATTTCTGCGTTTTATACTCTCCCCGCTGTATCTTGTCTCTTTCCCTATTCGGAGCGTTGTCTCCCATTTCTCCTGAATTTCTGCGTTTTCTGAGGCCTCAGCTGTCTGTACGGACTCTCTCTGTTATCACCGCTTTCTCCTCTTTCTCATGATTATCTACGATTTCTTCTTTGACCTCTGATTTTGCTTAATTTCCGTGTTTTATGCGTTCCCTGCTGTTTGTCTCGATTCTGAGTGTGTACTTCACTGTCTCCGCTTCCTCTTGGATTTCTGCGTTTTTTGCGTTGTCTGCTCCCTCTTCTGACACTCTGCTTTATCAGCGCACTCTCCACTTTCTCATGATGCTCTGCGTTTCCTTCGTAGTTTTCTAATTTTGCTTAATTTCTGCGTTTTATACTCTCCCCGCTGTATCTTGTCTCTTTCTCTATTCGGAGCGTTGTCTCCGATTTCTCCTGAATTTCTGCGTTTTCTGGGGTCTCAGCTGTCTCTTCTGACTCTCTGTTTTATCAGCGCATTCTCCCCTTTCTCATGATGCTCTGCGTTTCCTTCGTAGTATTCTGATTTTGCTTAATTTCTGCGTTTTATACTCTCCCCGCTTTTTCTTGTCTCTATCTCTTGTCGGAGCCTTGTCTCCCATTTCTCCTGAATTTCTGCGTTTTCTGAGGCCTCAGCTGTCTGTTCGTAGTCTCTCTGTTATCACCGCTTTCTCCTCTTTCTCATGATTATCTACGATTTCTTCGTTAACTTCTGAATTTGCTTAATTTCCGCGTTATATGCGTTCCCTGCTCTTTGTCTCGATTCTGAGTGTGTACTTCATTGTCTCCGCTTCCTCTTGGATTTCTGCGTTTTTTGCGTTGTCTGCTCCCTCTTCTGACTCTCTGTTTTATCAGCGCATTCTCCCCTTTCTCATGATGCTCTGCGTTTCCTTCGTAGTTTTCTGATTTTGCTTAATTTCTGCGTTTTATACTCTCCCCTCTGTATCTTGTCTCTTTCTCTGGTCGGAGCGTTGTCTCCAATTTCTCCTGAATTTCTGCGTTTTCTGGGGTCTCAGCTGTCTCTTCTGACTCTCTGTTTTATCAGCGCATTCTCCCCTTTCTCATGATGCTCTGCGTTTCCTTCGTAGTATTCTGATTTTGCTTAATTTCTGCGTTTTATAGACTGCCAGCTGTTTCTGGTCTCTTTCTCTAGTCGGAGCGTTGTCTCCCATTTCTCCTGTATTTCTGCGTTTTCTGAGGCCTCAGCTGTCTCTTCTGACTCTCTCTGTTATCACCGCTTTCTCCTCTTTCTCATGATTATCTACGATTTCTTCGTTGACTTCTGATTTTGCTTAATTTCCGCGTTTTATGCGTTCCCTGCTGTTTGTCTCGATTCTGAGTGTGTACTTCATTGTCTCCGCTTCCTCTTGGATTTCTGCGTTTTTTGCGTTGTCTGCTCCCTCTTCTGACACTCTGCTTTATCAGCGCACTCTCCACTTTCTCATGATGCTCTGCGATTCCTTCGTAGTTTTCTAATTTTGCTTAATTTCTGCGTTTTATACTCTCCCCGCTGTATCTTGTCTCTTTCTCTATTCGGAGCGTTGTCTCCGAATTCTCCTGAATTTCTGCGTTTTCTGGGGTCTCAGCTGTCTCTTCTGACTCTCTGTTTTATCAGCGCATTCTCCCCTTTCTCATGATGCTCTGCGTTTCCTTCGTAGTATTCTGATTTTGCTTAATTTCTGCGTATTATACTCTCCCCGCTTTTTCTTGTCTCTATCTCTAGTCGGAGCGTTGTCTCCCATTTCTCCTGAATTTCTTCGTTTTCTGAGGCCTCAGCTGTCTCTTCTGACTCTCTCTGTTATCACCGCTTTCTCCTCTTTCTCATGATTATCTACGATTTCTTCGTTGACTTCTGATTTTGCTTAATTTCCGCGTTTTATGCGTTCCCTGCTGTTTGTCTCGATTCTGAGTGTGTACTTCATTGTCTCCGCTTCCTCTTGGATTTCTGCGTTTTTTGCGTTGTCTGCTCCCTCTTCTGACACTCTGCTTTATCAGCACACTCTCCACTTTCTCATGATGCTCTGCGTTTCCTTCGTAGTTTTCTAATTTTGCTTAATTTCTGCGTTTTATACTCTCCCCGCTGTATCTTGTCTCTTTCTCTATTCGGAGCGTTGTCTCCGATTTCTCCTGAATTTCTGCGTTTTCTGGGGTCTCAGCTGTCTCTTCTGACTCTCTGTTTTATCAGCGCATTCTCCCCTTTCTCATGATGCTCTGCGTTTCCTTCGTAGTATTCTGATTTTGCTTAATTTCTGCGTTTTATAGACTGCCAGCTGTTTCTGGTCTCTTTCTCTAGTCGGAGCGTTGTCTCCCATTTCTCCTGAATTTCTGCGTTTTCTGAGGCCTCAGCTGTCTCTTCTGACTCTCTCTGTTATCACCGCTTTCTCCTCTTTCTCATGATTATCTACGATTTCTTCGTTGACTTCTGATTTTGCTTAATTTCCGCGTTTTATGCGTTCCCTGCTGTTTGTCTCGATTCTGAGTGTGTACTTCATTGTCTCCGCTTCCTCTTGGATTTCTGCGTTTTTTGCGTTGTCTGCTCCCTCTTCTGACTCTCTGCTTTATCAGCGATTTTCCACTTTCTCATGATGCTCTGCGTTTCCTTCGTATTTTTCTGTTTTTGCTTAATTTCTGCGTTTTATAGTCTGCCAGCTGTTTCTTGTCTCTTTCTCTAGTCGGAGCGTTGTCTCCCATTTCTCCTGAATTTTTGAGTTTTCTGATGCCTCAGCTGTCTGTTCGTAGTCTCTCTGTTATCACCGTTTTCTCCTCTTTCTCATGATTCTCTACGATTTCTTCGTTGACTTCTGATTGTGCTTAATTTCCGCGTTATATGCGTTCCCTGCTGTTTGTCTCGATTCTGAGTGTGTACTTCATTGTCTCCGCTTCCTCTTGGATTTCTGCGTTTTTTGCGTTGTCTGCTCCCTCTTCTGACTCTCTCTTTTATCAGCGCATTCTCCCCTTTCTCATGATGCTCTGCGTTTCCTTCGTAGTTTTCTGATTTTGCTTAATTTCTGCGTTTTATACTCTCCCCGCTGTATCTTGTCTCTTTCTCTAGTCGGAGCGTTGTCTCCCATTTATCCTGAATTTCTGCCTTTTCTGAGGCCTCAGCTGTCTCTTCTGACTCTCTCTGTTATCACCGCTTTCTCCTCTTTCTCATGATTATCTACGATTTCTTCTTTGACTTCTGATTTTGCTTAATTTCCGCGTTTTATGCGTTCCCTTCTCTTTGTCTCGATTCTGAGTGTGTACTCCATTGTCTCCGCATCCTCTGGATTTCTGCGTTTTTTGCGTTGTCTGCTCCCTCTTCTGACACTCTGCTTTATCAGCGCACTCTCCACTTTCTCATGATGCTCTGCGTTTCCTTCGTAATTTTCTAATTTTGCTTAATTTCTGCGTTTTATACTCTCCCCGCTGTATCTTGTCTCTTTCCCTATTCGGAGCGTTGTCTCCCATTTCTCCTGAATTTCTGCGTTTTCTGAGGCCTCAGCTGTCTGTACGGACTCTCTCTGTTATCACCGCTTTCTCCTCTTTCTCATGATTATCTACGATTTCTTCTTTGACCTCTGATTTTGCTTAATTTCCGCGTTTTATGCGTTCCCTGCTGTTTGTCTCGATTCTGAGTGTGTACTTCATTGTCTCCGCTTCCTCTTGGATTTCTGCGTTTTTTGCGTTGTCTGCTCCCTCTTCTGACTCTCTGTTTTATCAGCGCATTCTCCCCTTTCTCATGATGCTCTGCGTTTCCTTCGTAGTATTCTGATTTTGCTTAATTTCTGCGTTTTATAGACTGCCAGCTGTTTCTGGTCTCTTTCTCTAGTCGGAGCGTTGTCTCCCATTTCTCCTGAATTTCTGCGTTTTCTGAGGCCTCAGCTGTCTCTTCTGACTCTCTCTGTTATCACCGCTTTCTCCTCTCTCTCATGATTATCTACGATTTCTTCGTTGACTTCTGATTTTGCTTAATTTCCGCGTTTTATGCGTTCCCTGCTGTTTGTCTCGATTCTGAGTGTGTACTTCATTGTCTCCGCTTCCTCTTGGATTTCTGCGTTTTTTGCGTTGTCTGCTCCCTCTTCTGACACTCTGCTTTATCAGCGCACTCCCCACTTTCTCATGATGCTCTGCGTTTCCTTCGTAGTTTTCTAATTTTGCTTAATTTCTGCGTTTTATACTCTCCCCGCTGTATCTTGTCTCTTTCTCTAGTCGGAGCGTTGTCTCCGATTTCTCCTGAATTTCTGCGTTTTCTGGGGTCTCAGCTGTCTCTTCTGACTCTCTGTTTTATCAGCGCATTCTCCCCTTTCTCATGATGCTCTGCGTTTCCTTCGTAGTATTCTGATTTTGCTTAATTTCTGCGTATTATACTCTCCCCGCTTTTTCTTGTCTCTATCTCTAGTCGGAGCGTTGTCTCCCATTTCTCCTGTATTTCTGCATTTTCTGAGGCCTCAGCTGTCTGTTCGTAGTCTCTCTGTTATCACCGCTTTCTCCTCTTTCTCCTGATTATCTACGATTTCTTCGTTGACTTCTGAATTTGCTTAATTTCCGCGTTATATGCGTTCCCTGCTGTTTGTCTCGATTCTGAGTGTGTACTTCATTGTCTCCGCTTCCTCTTGGATTTCTGCGTTTTTTGCGTTGTCTGCTCCCTCTTCTGACTCTCTGTTTTATCAGCGAATTCTCCCCTATCTCATGATGCTCTGCGTTTCCTTCGTAGTTTTCTGATTTTGCTTAATTTCTGCGTTTTATACTCTCCCCTCTGTATCTTGTCTCTTTCTCTGGTCGGAGCGTTGTCTCCAATTTCTCCTGAATTTCTGCGTTTTCTGGGGTCTCAGCTGTCTCTTCTGACTCTCTGTTTCATCAGCGCATTCTCCCCTTTCTCATGATGCTCTGCGTTTCCTTCGTAGTATTCTGATTTTGCTTAATTTCTGCGTTTTATAGACTGCCAGCTGTTTCTGGTCTCTTTCTCTAGTCGGAGCGTTGTCTCCCATTTCTCCTGAATTTCTGCGTTTTCTGAGGCCTCAGCTGTCTCTTCTGACTCTCTCTGTTATCACCGCTTTCTCCTCTTTCTCATGATTATCTACGATTTCTTCGTTGACTTCTGATTTTGCTTAATTTCCGCGTTTTATGCGTTCCCTGCTGTTTGTCTCCATTCTGAGTGTGTACTTCATTGTCTCCGCTTCCTCTTGGATTTCTGCGTTTTTTGCGTTGTCTGCTCCCTCTTCTGACACTCTGCTTTATCAGCACACTCTCCACTTTCTCATGATGCTCTGCGTTTCCTTCGTAGTTTTCTGATTTTGCTTAATTTCTGCGTTTTATACTCTCCCCGCTGTATCTTGTCTCTTTCTCTATTCGGAGCGTTGTCTCCGATTTCTCCTGAATTTCTGCGTTTTCTGGGGTCTCAGCTGTCTCTTCTGACTCTCTGTTTTATCAGCGCATTCTCCCCTTTCTCATGATGCTCTGCGTTTACTTCGTAGTATTCTGATTTTGCTTAATTTCTGCGTTTTATAGACTGCCAGCTGTTTCTGGTCTCTTTCTCTAGTCGGAGCGTTGTCTCCCATTTCTCCTGAATTTCTGCTTTTTCTGAGGCCTCAGCTGTCTCTTCTGACTCTCTCTGTTATCACCGCTTTCTCCTCTTTCTCATGATTATCTACGATTTCTTCGTTGACTTCTGATTTTGCTTAATTTCCGCGTTTTATGCGTTCCCTGCTGTTTGTCTCGATTCTGAGTGTGTACTTCATTGTCTCCGCTTCCTCTTGGATTTCTGCGTTTTTTGCGTTGTCTGCTCCCTCTTCTGACTCTCTGCTTTATCAGCGATTTTCCACTTTCTCATGATGCTCTGCGTTTCCTTCGTATTTTTCTGTTTTTGCTTAATTTCTGCGTTTTATACTCTGCCAGCTGTTTCTTGTCTCTTTCTCTAGTCGGAGCGTTGTCTCCCATTTCTCCTGAATTTTTGAGTTTTCTGAGGCCTCAGCTGTCTGTTCGTAGTCTCTCTGTTATCACCGTTTTCTCCTCTTTCTCATGATTCTCTACGATTTCTTCGTTGACTTCTGATTGTGCTTAATTTCCGCGTTATATGCGTTCCCTGCTGTTTGTCTCGATTCTGAGTGTGTACTTCATTGTCTCCGCTTCCTCTTGGATTTCTGCGTTTTTTGCGTTGTCTGCTCCCTCTTCTGACTCTCTCTTTCATCAGCGCATTCTCCCCTTTCTCATGATGCTCTGGGTTTCCTTCGTAGTTTTCTGATTTTGCTTAATTTCTGCGTTTTATACTCTCCCCGCTGTATCTTGTCTCTTTCTCTAGTCGGAGCGTTGTCTCCCATTTATCCTGAATTTCTGCCTTTTCTGAGGCCTCAGCTGTCTCTTCTGACTCTCTCTGTTATCACCGCTTTCTCTTCTTTCTCATGATTATCTACGATTTGTTCTTTGACTTCTGATTTTGCTTAATTTCCGCGTTTTATGCGTTCCCTTCTCTTTGTCTCGATTCTGAGTGTGTACTCCATTGTCTCCGCATCCTCTGGATTTCTGCGTTTTTTGCGTTGTCTGCTCCCTCTTCTGACACTCTGCTTCATCAGCGCACTCTCCACTTTCTCATGATGCTCTGCGTTTCCTTCGTAATTTTCTAATTTTGCTTAATTTCTGCGTTTTATACTCTCCCCGCTGTATCTTGTCTCTTTCCCTATTCGGAGCGTTGTCTCCCATTTCTCCTGAATTTCTGCGTTTTCTGAGGCCTCAGCTGTCTGTACGGACTCTCTCTGTTATCACCGCTTTCTCCTCTTTCTCATGATTATCTACGATTTCTTCTTTGACCTCTGATTTTGCTTAATTTCCGCGTTTTATGCGTTCCCTGCTGTTTGTCTCGATTCTGAGTGTGTACTTCACTGTCTCCGCTTCCTCTTGGATTTCTGCGTTTTTTGCGTTGTCTGCTCCCTCTTCTGACACTCTGCTTTATCAGCGCACTCTCCACTTTCTCATGATTCTCTGCTTTTCCTTCGTAGTTTTCTAATTTTGTTTAATTTCTGCGTTTTATTCTCTCCCCGCTGTATCTTGTTTCTTTCTCTATTCGGAGCGTTGTCTCCGATTTCTCCTGAATTTCTGCGTTTTCTGGGGTCTCAGCTGTCTCTTCTGACTCTCTGTTTTATCAGCGCATTCTCCCCTTTCTCATGATGCTCTGCGTTTCCTTCGTAGTATTCTGATTTTGCTTAATTTCTGCGTTTTATAGACTGCCAGCTGTTTCTGGTCTATTTCTCTAGTCGGAGCGTTGTCTCCCATTTCTCCTGAATTTCTGCGTTTTCTGAGGCCTCAGCTGTCTCTTCTGACTCTCTCTGTTATCACCGCTTTCTCCTCTTTCTCATGATTATCTACGATTTCTTCGTTGACTTCTGATTGTGCTTAATTTCCGCGTTATATGCGTTCCCTGCTGTTTGTCTCGATTCTGAGTGTGTACTTCATTGTCTCCGCTTCCTCTTGGATTTCTGCGTTTTTTGCGTTGTCTGCTCCCTCTTCTGACTCTCTGTTTTATCAGCGCATTCTCCCCTTTCTCATGATGCTCTGCGTTTCCTTCGTAGTATTCTGATTTTGCTTAATTTCTGCGTTTTATAGACTCCAGCTGTTTCCGGTCTCTTTCTCTAGTCGGAGCGTTGTCTCCCATTTCTCCTGAATTTCTGCGTTTTCTGAGGCCTCAGCTGTCTCTTCTGACTCTCTCTGTTATCACCGCTTTCTCCTCTTTCTCATGATTATCTACGATTTCTTCGTTGACTTCTGAATTTGCTTAATTTCCGCGTTTTATGCGTTCCCTGCTGTTTGTCTCGATTCTGAGTGTGTACTTCATTGTCTCCGCTTCCTCTTGGATTTCTGCGTTTTTTGCGTTGTCTGCTCCCTCTTCTGACACTCTGCTTTATCAGCGCACTCTCCACTTTCTCATGATGCTCTGCGTTTCCTTCGTAGTTTTCTAATTTTGCTTAATTTCTGCGTTTTATACTCTCCCCGCTGTATCTTGTCTCTTTCTATATTCGGAGCGTTGTCTCCGATTTCTCCTGAATTTCTGCGTTTTCTGGGGTCTCAGCTGCCTCTTCTGACTCTCTGTTTTATCAGCGCATTCTCCCCTTTCTCATGATGCTCTGAGTTTCCTTCGTAGTATTCTGATTTTGCTTAATTTCTGCGTTTTATACTGTCCCTGCTTTTTCTTGTCTCTATCTCTAGTCGGAGCGTTGTCTCCCATTTCTCCTGAATTTCTGCGTTTTCTGAGGCCTCAGCTGTCTGTTCGTAGTCTCTCTGTTATCACCGCTTTCTCCTCTTTCTCATGATTATCTACGATTTCTTCGTTGACTTCTGAATTTGCTTAATTTCCGCGTTATATGCGTTCCCTGCTGTTTGTCTCGATTCTGAGTGTGTACTTCATTGTCTCCGCTTCCTCTTGGATTTCTGCGTTTTTTGCCGTGTCTGCTCCCTCTTCTGACTCTCTGTTTTATCAGCGTATTCTCCCCTTTCTCATGATGCTCTGCGTTTCCTTCGTAGTATTCTGATTTTGCTTAATTTCTGCGTTTTATAGACTGCCAGCTGTTTCTGGTCTCTTTCTCTAGTCGGAGCGTTGTCTCCCATTTCTCCTGAATTTCTGCGTTTTCTGAGGCCTCAGCTGTCTCTTCTGACTCTCTCTGTTATCACCGCTTTCTCCTCTTTCTCATGATTATCTACGATTTCTTCGTTGACTTCTGATTTTGCTTAATTTCCGCGTTTTATGCGTTCCCTGCTGTTTGTCTCGATTCTGAGTGTGTACTTCATTGTCTCCGCTTCCTCTTGGATTTCTGCATTTTTTGCGTTGTCTGCTCCCTCTTCTGACACTCTGCTTTATCAGCGCACTCTCCACTTTCTCATGATGCTCTGCGTTTCCTTCGTAGTTTTCTAATTTTGCTTAATTTCTGCGTTTTATACTCTCCCCGCTGTATCTTGTCTCTTTCTCTATTCGGAGCGTTGTCTCCGATTTCTCCTGAATTTCTGCGTTTTCTGGGGTCTCAGCTGACTCTTCTGACTCTCTGTTTTATCAGCGCATTCTCCCCTTTCTCATGATGCTCTGCGTTTCCTTCGTAGTATTCTGATTTTGCTTAATTTCTGCGTTTTATACTCTCCCCGCTTTTTCTTGTCTCTATCTCTAGTCGGAGCGTTGTCTCCCATTTCTCCTGAATTTCTGCGTTTTCTGAGGCCTCAGCTGTCTGTTCGTAGTCTCTCTGTTATCACCGCTTTCTCCTCTTTCTCATGATTATCTACGATTTCTTCGTTGACTTCTGAATTTGCTTAATTTCCGCGTTATATGCGTTCCCTGCTGTTTGTCTCGATTCTGAGTGTGTACTTCATTGTCTCCGCTTCCTCTTGGATTTCTGCGTTTTTTGCCTTGTCTGCTCCCTCTTCTGACTCTCTGTTTTATCAGCGCATTCTCCCCTTTCTCATGATGCTCTGCGTTTCCTTCGTAGTTTTCTGATTTTGCTTAATTTCTGCGTTTTATACTCTCCCCTCTGTATCTTGTCTCTTTCTCTGGTCGGAGCGTTGTCTCCAATTTCTCCTGAATTTCTGCGTTTTCTGGGGTCTCAGCTGTCTCTTCTGACTCTCTGTTTTATCAGCGCATTCTCCCCTTTCTCATGATGCTCTGCGTTTCCTTCGTAGTATTCTGATTTTGCTTAATTTCTGCGTTTTATAGACTGCCAGCTGTTTCTGGTCTCTTTCTCTAGTCGGAGCGTTGTCTCCCATTTCTCCTGAATTCTGCGTTTTCTGAGGCCTCAGCTGTCTCTTCTGACTCTCTCTGTTATCACCGCTTTCTCCTCTTTCTCATGATTATCTACGATTTCTTCGTTGACTTCTGATTTTGCTTAATTTCCGCGTTTTATGCGTTCCCTGCTGTTTGTCTCGATTCTGAGTGTGTACTTCATTGTCTCCGCTTCCTCTTGGATTTCTGCGTTTTTTGCGTTGTCTGCTCCCTCTTCTGACACTCTGCTTTATCAGCGCACTCTCCACTTTCTCATGATGCTCTGCGTTTCCTTCGTAGTTTTCTAATTTTGCTTAATTTCTGCGTTTTATACTCTCCCCGCTGTATCTTGTCTCGTTCTCTATTCGGAGCGTTGTCTCCGATTTCTCCTGAATTTCTGCGTTTTCTGGGGTCTCAGCTGTCTCTTCTGACTCTCTGTTTTATCAGCGCATTATCCCCTTTCTCATGATGCTCTGCGTTTCCTTCGTAGTATTCTGATTTTGCTTAATTTCTGCGTATTATACTCTCCCCGCTTTTTCTTGTCTCTATCTCTAGTCGGAGCGTTGTCTCCCATTTCTCCTGAATTTCTGCGTTTTCTGAGGCC
Organism: Tadarida brasiliensis; assembly: GCA_030848825.1. Lineage (NCBI taxonomy): Eukaryota > Metazoa > Chordata > Mammalia > Chiroptera > Molossidae > Tadarida > Tadarida brasiliensis. Next base: position 200,468 of record JAUMIU010000055.1, on the reverse strand, counting down.
TCAGCTGTCTCTTCTGACTCTCTCTGTTATCACCGCTTTCTCCTCTTTCTCATGATTATCTTCGATTTCTTCGTTGACTTCTGATTTTGCTTAATTTCCGCGTTTTATGCGTTCCCTGCTGTTTGTCTCGATTCTGAGTGTGTACTTCATTGTCTCCGCTTCCTCTTGGATTTCTGCGTTTTTTGCGTTGTCTGCTCCCTCTTCTGACACTCTGCTTTATCAGCACACTCTCCACTTTCTCATGATGCTCTGCGTTTCCTTCGTAGTATTCTAATTTTGCTTAATTTCTGCGTTTTATACTCTCCCCGCTGTATCTTGTCTCTTTCTTTATTCTGAGCGTTGTCTCCGATTTCTCCTGAATTTCTGCGTTTTCTGGGGTCTCAGCTCTCTCTTCTGACTCTCTGTTTTATCAGCGCATTCTCCCCTTTCTCATGATGCTCTGCGTTTCCTTCGTAGTATTCTGATTTTGCTTAATTTCTGCGTTTTATAGACTGCCAGCTGTTTCTGGTCTCTTTCTCTAGTCGGAGCGTTGTCTCCCATTTCTCCTGAATTTCTGCGTTTTCTGAGGCCTCAGCTGTCTCTTCTGACTCTCTCTGTTATCACCGCTTTCTCCTCTTTCTCATGATTATCTACGATTTCTTCGTTGACTTCTGATTTTGCTTAATTTCCGCGTTTTATGCGTTCCCTGCTGTTTGTCTCGATTCTGAGTGTGTACTTCATTGTCTCCGCTTCCTCTTGGATTTCTGCGTTTTTTGCGTTGTCTGCTCCCTCTTCAGACTCTCTCCTTTATCAGCGATTTTCCACTTTCTCATGATGCTCTGCGTTTCCTTCGTATTTTTCTGTTTTTGCTTAATTTCTGCGTTTTATAGTCTGCCAGCTGTTTCTTGTCTCTTTCTCTAGTCGGAGCGTTGTCTCCCATTTCTCCTGAATTTTTGAGTTTTCTGAGGCCTCAGCTGTCTGTTCGTAGTCTCTCTGTTATCACCGTTTTCTCCTCTTTCTCATGATTCTCTACGATTTCTTCGTTGACTTCTGATTGTGCTTAATTTCCGCGTTATATGCGTTCCCTGCTGTTTGTCTCGATTCTGAGTGTGTACTTCATTGTCTCCGCTTCCTCTTGGATTTCTGCGTTTTTTGCGTTGTCTGCTCCCTCTTCTGACTCTCTATTTATCAGCGCATTCTCCCCTTTCTCATGATGCTCTGCGTTTCCTTCGTAGTTTTCTGATTTTGCTTAATTTCTGCGTTTTATACTCTCCCCGCTGTATCTTGTCTCTTTCCCTATTCGGAGCGTTGTCTCCGATTTCTCCTGAATTTCTGCGTTTTCTGGGGTCTCAGCTGTCTCTTCTGACTCTCTGTTTTATCAGCGCATTCTCCCCTTTCTCATGATGCTCTGCGTTTCCTTCGTAGTATTCTGATTTTGCTTAATTTCTGCGTTTTATAGACTGCCAGCTGTTTCTGGTCTATTTCTCTAGTCGGAGCGTTGTCTCCCATTTCTCCTGAATTTCTGCGTTTTCTGAGGCCTCAGCTGTCTCTTCTGACTCTCTCTGTTATCACCGCTTTCTCCTCTTTCTCATGATTATCTACGATTTCTTCGTTGACTTTTGATTGTGCTTAATTTCCGCGTTATATGCGTTCCCTGCTGTTTGTCTCGATTCTGAGTGTGTACTTCATTGTCTCCGCTTCCTCTTGGATTTCTGCGTTTTTTGCGTTGTCTGCTCCCTCTTCTGACTATCTGTTTTATCAGCGCATTCTCCCCTTTCTCATGATGCTCTGCGTTTCCTTCGTAGTATTCTGATTTTGCTTAATTTCTGCGTTTTATAGACTGCCAGCTGTTTCCGGTCTCTTTCTCTAGTCGGAGCGTAGTCTCCCATTTCTCCTGAATTTCTGCGTTTTCTGAGGCCTCAGCTGTCTCTTCTGACTCTCTCTGTTATCACCGCTTTCTCCTCTTTCTCATGATTATCTACGATTTCTTCGTTGACTTCTGAATTTGCTTAATTTCCGCGTTTTATGCGTTCCCTGCTGTTTGTCTCGATTCTGAGTGTGTACTTCATTGTCTCCGCTTCCTCTTGGATTTCTGCGTTTTTTGCGTTGTCTGCTCCCTCTTCTCACACTCTGCTTTATCAGCGCACTCTCCACTTTCTCATGATGCTCTGCGTTTCCTTCGTAGTTTTCTAATTTTGCTTAATTTCTGCGTTTTATACTCTCCCCGCTGTATCTTGTCTCTTTCTCTATTCGGAGCGTTGTCTCCGATTTCTCCTGAATTTCTGCGTTTTCTGGGTCTCAGCTGTCTCTTCTGACTCTCTGTTTTATCAGCGCATTCTCCCCTTTCTCATGATGCTCTGCGTTTCCTTCGTAGTATTCTGATTTTGCTTAATTTCTGCGTTTTATACTCTCCCTGCTTTTTCTTGTCTCTATCTCTAGTCGGAGCGTTGTCTCCCATTTCTCCTGAATTTCTGCGTTTTCTGAGGCCTCAGCTGTCTGTTCGTAGTCTCTCTGTTATCACCGCTTTCTCCTCTTTCTCATGATTATCTACGATTTCTTCGTTGACTTCTGAATTTGCTTAATTTCCGCGTTATATGCGTTCCTGCTGTTTGTCTCGATTCTGAGTGTGTACTTCATTGTCTCCGCTTCCTCTTGGATTTCTGCGTTTTTTGCGTTGTCTGCTCCCTCTTCTGACTCTCTGTTTTATCAGCGCATTCTCCCCTTTCTCATGATGCTCTGCGTTTCCTTCGTAGTATTCTGATTTTGCTTAATTTCTGCGTTTTATAGACTGCCAGCTGTTTCTGGTCTCTTTCTCTAGTCGGAGCGTTGTCTCCCATTTCTCCTGTATTTCTGCGTTCTGAGGCCTCAGCTGTCTCTTCTGACTCTCTCTGTTATCACCGCTTTCTCCTCTTTCTCATGATTATCTACGATTTCTTCGTTGACTTCTGATTTTGCTTAATTTCCGCGTTTATGCGTTCCCTGCTGTTTGTCTCGATTCTGAGTGTGTACTTCATTGTCTCCGCTTCCTCTTGGATTTCTGCATTTTTTGCGTTGTCTGCTCCATCTTCTGACACTCTGCTTTATCAGCGCACTCTCCACTTTCTCATGATGCTCTGCGTTTCCTTCGTAGTTTTCTAATTTTGTTTAATTTCTGCGTTTTATACTCTCCCCGCTGTATCTTGTCTCTTTCTCTATTCGGAGCGTTGTCTCCGATTTCTCCTGAATTTCTGCGTTTTCTGGGGTCTCAGCTGACTCTTCTGACTCTCTGTTTTATCAGCGCATTCTCCCCTTTCTCATGATGCTCTGCGTTTCCTTCGTAGTATTCTGATTTTGCTTAATTTCTGCGTTTTATACTCTCCCCGCTTTTTCTTGTCTCTATCTCTAGTCGGAGCGTTGTCTCCCATTTCTCCTGAATTTCTGCGTTTTCTGAGGCCTCAGCTGTCTGTTCGTAGTCTCTCTGTTATCACCGCTTTCCTCCTCTTTCTCATGATTATCTACGATTTCTTCGTTGACTTCTGAATTTGCTTAATTTCCGCGTTATATGCGTTCCCTGCTGTTTGTCTCGATTCTGAGTGTGTACTTCATTGTCTCCGCTTCCTCTTGGATTTCTGCGTTTTTTGCCTTGTCTGCTCCCTCTTCTGACTCTCTGTTTTATCAGCGCATTCTCCCCTTTCTCATGATGCTCTGCGTTTCCTTCGTAGTTTTCTGATTTTGCTTAATTTCTGCGTTTTATACTCTCCCCGCTGTATCTTGTCTCTTTCTCTATTCGGAGCGTTGTCTCCGATTTCTCCTGAATTTCTGCGTTTTCTGGGGTCTCAGCTGTCTCTTCTGACTCTCTGTTTTATCAGCGCATTCTCCCCTTTCTCATGATGCTCTGCGTTTCCTTCGTAGTATTCTGATTTTGCTTAATTTCTGCGTATTATACTCTCCCCGCTTTTTCTTGTCTCTATCTCTAGTCGGAGCGTTGTCTCCCATTTCTCCTGAATTTCTGCGTTTTCTGAGGGCTCAGCTGTCTCTTCTGACTCTCTCTGTTATCACCGCTTTCTCCTCTTTCTCATGATTATCTACGATTTCTTCGTTGACTTCTGATTTGCTTAATTTCCGCGTTTTATGCGTTCCCTGCTGTTTGTCTCGATTCTGAGTGTGTACTTCATTGTCTCCGCTTCCTCTTGGATTTCTGCGTTTTTTGCGTTGTCTGCTCCCTCTTCTGACACTCTGCTTTATCAGCACACTCTCCACTTTCTCATGATGCTCTGCGTTTCCTTCGTAATTTTCTAATTTTGCTTAATTTCTGCGTTTTATACTCTCCCCGCTGTATCTTGTCTCTTTCCCTATTCGGAGCGTTGTCTCCCATTTCTCCTGAATTTCTGCGTTTTCTGAGGCCTCAGCTGTCTGTACGGACTCTCTCTGTTATCACTGCTTTCTCCTCTTTCTCATGATTATCTACGATTTCTTCTTTGACCTCTGATTTTGCTTAATTTCCGCGTTTTATGCGTTCCCTGCTGTTTGTCTCGATTCTGAGTGTGTACTTCACTGTCTCCGCTTCCTCTTGGATTTCTGCGTTTTTTGCGTTGTCTGCTCCCTCTTCTGACACTCTGCTTTATCAGCGCACTCTCCACTTTCTCATGATGCTCTGCGTTTCCTTCGTAGTTTTCTAATTTTGCTTAATTTCTGCGTTTTATACTCTCCCCGCTGTATCTTGTCTCTTTCTCTATTCGGAGCGTTGTCTCCGATTTCTCCTGAATTTCTGCGTTTTCTGGGGTCTCAGCTGTCTCTTCTGACTCTCTGTTTTATCAGCGCATTCTCCCCTTTCTCATGATGCTCTGCGTTTCCTTCGTAGTATTCTGATTTTGCTTAATTTCTGCGTTTTATACTCTCCCCGCTTTTTCTTGTCTCTATCTCTAGTCGGAGCCTTGTCTCCCATTTCTCCTGAATTTCTGCGTTTTCTGAGGCCTCAGCTGTCTGTTCGTAGTCTCTCTGTTATCACCGCTTTCTCCTCTTTCTCATGATTATCTACGATTTCTTCGTTAACTTCTGAATTTGCTTAATTTCCGCGTTATATGCGTTCCCTGCTCTTTGTCTCGATTCTGAGTGTGTACTTCATTGTCTCCGCTTCCTCTTGGATTTCTGCGTTTTTTGCGTTGTCTGCTCCCTCTTCTGACACTCTGCTTTATCAGCACACTCTCCACTTTCTCATGATGCTCTGCGTTTCCTTCGTAGTTTTCTAATTTTGCTTAATTTCTGCATTTTATACTCTCCCCGCTGTATCTTGTCTCTTTCTCTATTCGGAGCGTTGTCTCCGATTTCTCCTGAATTTCTGCGTTTTCTGGGGTCTCAGCTGTCTCTTCTGACTCTCTGTTTTATCAGCGCATTCTCCCCTTTCTCATGATGCTCTGCGTTTCCTTCGTAGTATTCTGATTTTGCTTAATTTCTGCGTTTTATAGACTGCCAGCTGTTTCTGGTCTCTTTCTCTAGTCGGAGCGTTGTCTCCCATTTCTCCTGAATTTCTGCGTTTTCTGAGGCCTCAGCTGTCTCTTCTGACTCTCTCTGTTATCACCGCTTTCTCCTCTTTCTCATGATTATCTACGATTTCTTCGTTGACTTCTGATTTTGCTTAATTTCCGCGTTTTATGCGTTCCCTGCTGTTTGTCTCGATTCTGAGTGTGTACTTCATTGTCTCCGCTTCCTCTTGGATTTCTGCGTTTTTTGCGTTGTCTGCTCCCTCTTCTGACTCTCTGCTTTATCAGCGATTTTCCACTTTCTCATGATGCTCTGCGTTTCCTTCGTATTTTTCTGTTTTTGCTTAATTTCTGCGTTTTATAGTCTGCCAGCTGTTTCTTGTCTCTTTCTCTAGTCGGAGCGTTGTCTCCCATTTCTCCTGAATTTTTGAGTTTTCTGAGGCCTCAGCTGTCTGTTCGTAGTCTCTCTGTTATCACCGTTTTCTCCTCTTTCTCATGATTCTCTACGATTTCTTCGTTGACTTCTGATTGTGCTTAATTTCCGCGTTATATGCGTTCCCTGCTGTTTGTCTCGATTCTGAGTGTGTACTTCATTGTCTCCGCTTCCTCTTGGATTTCTGCGTTTTTTGCGTTGTCTGCTCCCTCTTCTGACTCTCTCTTTTATCAGCGCATTCTCCCCTTTCTCATGATGCTCTGCGTTTCCTTCGTAGTTTTCTGATTTTGCTTAATTTCTGCGTTTTATACTCTCCCCGCTGTATCTTGTCTCTTTCTCTAGTCGGAGCGTTGTCTCCCATTTATCCTGAATTTCTGCCTTTTCTGAGGCCTCAGCTGTCTCTTCTGACTCTCTCTGTTATCACCGCTTTCTCCTCTTTCTCATGATTATCTACGATTTCTTCTTTGACTTCTGATTTTGCTTAATTTCCGCGTTTTATGCGTTCCCTTCTCTTTGTCTCGATTCTGAGTGTGTACTCCATTGTCTCCGCATCCTCTGGATTTCTGCGTTTTTTGCGTTGTCTGCTCCCTCTTCTGACACTCTGCTTTATCAGCGCACTCTCCACTTTCTCATGATGCTCTGCGTTTCCTTCGTAATTTTCTAATTTTGCTTAATTTCTGCGTTTTATACTCTCCCCGCTGTATCTTGTCTCTTTCCCTATTCGGAGCGTTGTCTCCCATTTCTCCTGAATTTCTGCGTTTTCTGAGGCCTCAGCTGTCTGTACGGACTCTCTCTGTTATCACCGCTTTCTCCTCTTTCTCATGATTATCTACGATTTCTTCTTTGACCTCTGATTTTGCTTAATTTCCGCGTTTTATGCGTTCCCTGCTGTTTGTCTCGATTCTGAGTGTGTACTTCACTGTCTCCGCTTCCTCTTGGATTTCTGCGTTTTTTGCGTTGTCTGCTCCCTCTTCTGACACTCTGCTTTATCAGCGCACTCTCCACTTTCTCATGATGCTCTGCGTTTCCTTCGTAGTTTTCTAATTTTGTTTAATTTCTGCGTTTTATACTCTCCCCGCTGTATCTTGTCTCTTTCTCTATTCGGAGCGTTGTCTCCGATTTCTCCTGAATTTCTGCGTTTTCTGGGGTCTCAGCTGTCTCTTCTGACTCTCTGTTTTATCAGCGCATTCTCCCCTTTCTCATGATGCTCTGCGTTTCCTTCGTAGTATTCTGATTTTGCTTAATTTCTGCGTATTATACTCTCCCCGCTTTTTCTTGTCTCTATCTCTAGTCGGAGCGTTGTCTCCCATTTCTCCTGAATTTCTGCGTTTTCTGAGGCCTCAGCTGTCTCTTCTGACTCTCTCTGTTATCACACCTTTCTCCTCTTTCTCATGATTATCTACTATTTCTTCGTTGACTTCTGATTTTGCTTAATTTCCGCGTTTTATGCGTTCCCTGATGTTTGTCTCGATTCTGAGTGTGTACTTCATTGTCTCCGCTTCCTCTTGGATTTCTGCGTTTTTTGCGTTGTCTGCTCCCTCTTCTGACACTCTGCTTTATCAGCACACTCTCCACTTTCTCATGATGCTCTGCGTTTCCTTCGTAGTTTTCTAATTTTGCTTAATTTCTGCGTTTTATACTCTCCCCGCTGTATCTTGTCTCTTTCTCTATTCGGAGCGTTGTCTCCGATTTCTCTTGAATTTCTGCGTTTTCTGGGGTCTCAGCTGTCTCTTCTGACTCTCTGTTTTATCAGCGCATTCTCCCCTTTCTCATGATGCTCTGCGTTTCCTTCGTAGTATTCTGATTTTGCTTAATTTCTGCGTTTTATAGACTGCCAGCTGTTTCTGGTCTCTTTCTCTAGTCGGAGCGTTGTCTCCCATTTCTCCTTAATTTTTGAGTTTTCTGATGCCTCAGCTGTCTGTTCGTAGTCTCTCTGTTATCACCGTTTTCTCCTCTTTCTCATGATTCTCTACGATTTCTTCGTTGACTTCTGATTGTGCTTAATTTCCGCGTTATATGCGTTCCCTGCGGTTTGTCTCGATTCTGAGTGTGTACTTCATTGTCTCCGCTTCCTCTTGGATTTCTGCGTTTTTTGCGTTGTCTGCTCCCTCTTCTGACTCTCTCTTTTATCAGCGCATTCTCCCCTTTCTCATGATGCTCTGCGTTTCCTTCGTAGTTTTCTGATTTTGCTTAATTTCTGCGTTTTATACTCTCCCCGCTGTATCTTGTCTCTTTCTCTAGTCGGAGCGTTGTCTCCCATTTATCCTGAATTTCTGCCTTTTCTGAGGCCTCAGCTGTCTCTTCTGACTCTCTCTGTTATCACCGCTTTCTCCTCTTTCTCATGATTATCTACGATTTCTTCTTTGACTTCTGATTTTGCTTAATTTCCGCGTTTTATGCGTTCCCTTCTCTTTGTCTCGATTCTGAGTGTGTACTCCATTGTCTCCGCATCCTCTGGATTTCTGCGTTTTTTGCGTTGTCTGCTCCCTCTTCTGACACTCTGCTTTATCAGCGCACTCTCCACTTTCTCATGATGCTCTGCGTTTCCTTCGTAATTTTCTAATTTTGCTTAATTTCTGCGTTTTATACTCTCCCCGCTGTATCTTGTCTCTTTCCCTATTCGGAGCGTTGTCTCCCATTTCTCCTGAATATCTGCGTTTTCTGAGGCCTCAGCTGTCTGTACGGACTCTCTCTGTTATCACCGCTTTCTCCTCTTTCTCATGATTATCTACGATTTCTTCTTTGACCTCTGATTTTGCTTAATTTCCGCGTTTTATGCGTTCCCTGCTGTTTGTCTCGATTCTGAGTGTGTACTTCACTGTCTCCGCTTCCTCTTGGATTTCTGCGTTTTTTGCGTTGTCTGCTCCCTCTTCTGACACTCTGCTTTATCAGCGCACTCTCCACTTTCTCATGATGCTCTGCGTTTCCTTCGTAGTTTTCTAATTTTGTTTAATTTCTGCGTTTTATACTCTCCCCGCTGTATCTTGTCTCTTTCTCTATTCGGAGCGTTGTCTCCGATTTCTCCTGAATTTCTGCGTTTTCTGGGGTCTCAGCTGTCTCTTCTGACTCTCTGTTTTATCAGCGCATTCTCCCCTTTCTCATGATGCTCTGCGTTTCCTTCGTAGTATTCTGATTTTGCTTAATTTCTGCGTTTTATAGACTGCCAGCTGTTTCTGGTCTCTTTCTCTAGTCGGAGCGTTGTCTCCCATTTCTCCTGAATTTCTGCGTTTTCTGAGGCCTCAGCTGTCTCTTCTGACTCTCTCTGTTATCACCGCTTTCTCCTCTTTCTCATGATTATCTACGATTTCTTCGTTGACTTCTGATTTTGCTTAATTTCCGCGTTTTATGCGTTCCCTGATGTTTGTCTCGATTCTGAGTGTGTACTTCATTGTCTCCGCTTCCTCTTGGATTTCTGCGTTTTTTGCGTTGTCTGCTCCCTTTTCTGACACTCTGCTTTATCAGCGCACTCTCCACTTTCTCATGATGCTCTGCGTTTCCTTCGTAGTTTTCTAATTTTGTTTAATTTCTGCGTTTTAAACTCTCCCCGCTGTATCTTGTCTCTTTCTCTATTCGGAGCGTTGTCTCCGATTTCTCCTGAATTTCTGCGTTTTCTGGGGTCTCAGCTGTCTCTTCTGACTCTCTGTTTTATCAGCGCATTCTCCCCTTTCTCATGATGCTCTGCGTTTCCTTCGTAGTATTCTGATTTTGCTTAATTTCTGCGTTTTATACTCTCCCCGCTTTTTCTTGTCTCTATCTCTAGTCGGAGCGTTGTCTCCCATTTCTCCTGAATTTCTGCGTTTTCTGAGGCCTCAGCTGTCTGTTCGTAGTCTCTCTGTTATCACCGCTTTCTCCTCTTTCTCATGATTATCTACGATTTCTTCGTTGACTTCTGAATTTGCTTAATTTCCGCGTTATATGCGTTCCCTGCTGTTTGTCTCGATTCTGAGTGTGTACTTCATTGTCTCCGCTTCCTCTTGGATTTCTGCGTTTTTTGCCTTGTCTGCTCCCTCTTCTGACTCTCTGTTTTATCAGCGCATTCTCCCCTTTCTCATGATGCTCTGCGTTTCCTTCGTAGTTTTCTGATTTTGATTAATTTCTGCGTTTTATACTCTCCCCTCTGTATCTTGTCTCTTTCTCTGGTCGGAGCGTTGTCTCCAATTTCTCCTGAATTTCTGCGTTTTCTGGGGTCTCAGCTGTCTCTTCTGACTCTCTGTTTTATCAGCGCATTCTCCCCTTTCTCATGATGCTCTGCGTTTCCTTCGTAGTATTCTGATTTTGCTTAATTTCTGCGTTTTATAGACTGCCAGCTGTTTCTGGTCTCTTTCTCTAGTCGGAGCGTTGTCTCCCATTTCTCCTGAATTTCTGCGTTTTCTGAGGCCTCAGCTGTCTCTTCTGACTCTCTCTGTTATCACCGCTTTCTCCTCTTTCTCATGATTATCTACGATTTCTTCGTTGACTTCTGATTTTGCTTAATTTCCGCGTTTTATGCGTTCCCTGCTGTTTGTCTCGATTCTGAGTGTGTACTTCATTGTCTCCGCTTCCTCTTGGATTTCTGCGTTTTTTGCGTTGTCTGCTCCCTCTTCTGACACTCTGCTTTATCAGCGCACTCTCCACTTTCTCATGATGCTCTGCGTTTCCTTCGTAGTTTTCTAATTTTGCTTAATTTCTGCGTTTTATACTCTCCCCTCTGTATCTTGTCTCTTTCTCTATTCGGAGCGTTGTCTCCGATTTCTCCTGAATTTCTGCGTTTTCTGGGGTCTCAGCTGTCTCTTCTGACTCTCTGTTTTATCAGCGCATTCTCCCCTTTCTCATGATGCTCTGCGTTTCCTTCGTAGTATTCTGATTTTGCTTAATTTCTGCGTATTATACTCTCCCCGCTTTTTCTTGTCTCTATCTCTAGTCGGAGCGTTGTCTCCCATTTCTCCTGAATTTCTGCGTTTTCTGAGGCCTCAGCTGTCTGTTCGTAGTCTCTCTGTTATCACCGCTTTCTCCTCTTTCTCCTGATTATCTACGATTTCTTCGTTGACTTCTGAATTTGCTTAATTTCCGCGTTATATGCGTTCCCTGCTGTTTGTCTCGATTCTGAGTGTGTACTTCATTGTCTCCGCTTCCTCTTGGATTTCTGCGTTTTTTGCGTTGTCTGCTCCCTCTTCTGACTGTCTGTTTTATCAGCTAATTCTCCCCTATCTCATGATGCTCTGCGTTTCCTTCGTAGTTTTCTGATTTTGCTTAATTTCTGCGTTTTATACTCTCCCCTCTGTATCTTGTCTCTTTCTCTGGTCGGAGCGTTGTCTCCAATTTCTCCTGAATTTCTGCGTTTTCTGGGGTCTCAGCTGTCTCTTCTGACTCTCTGTTTTATCAGCGCATTCTCCCCTTTCTCATGATGCTCTGCGTTTCCTTCGTAGTATTCTGATTTTGCTTAATTTCTGCGTTTTATAGACTGCCAGCTGTTTCCGGTCTCTTTCTCTAGTCGGAGCGTTGTCTCCCATTTCTCCTGAATTTCTGCGTTTTCTGAGGCCTCAGCTGTCTCTTCTGACTCTCTCTGTTATCTCCGCTTTCTCCTCTTTCTCATGATTATCTACGATTTCTTCGTTGACTTCTGATTTTGCTTAATTTCCGCGTTTTATGCGTTCCCTGCTGTTTGTCTCCATTCTGAGTGTGTACTTCATTGTCTCCGCTTCCTCTTGGATTTCTGCGTTTTTTGCGTTGTCTGCTCCCTCTTCTGACACTCTGCTTTATCAGCACACTCTCCACTTTCTCATGATGCTCTGCGTTTCCTTCGTAGTTTTCTAATTTTGCTTAATTTCTGCGTTTTATACTCTCCCCGCTGTATCTTGTCTCTTTCTCTATTCGGAGCGTTGTCTCCGATTTCTCCTGAATTTCTGCGTTTTCTGGGGTCTCAGCTCCCTCTTCTGACTCTGTGCTTTATCAGCGATTTTCCACTTTCTCATGATGCTCTGCGTTTCCTTCGTATTTTTCTGTTTTTGCTTAATTTCTGCGTTTTATAGTCTGCCAGCTGTTTCTTGTCTCTTTCTCTAGTCGGAGCGTTGTCTCCCATTTCTCCTGAATTTTTGAGTTTTCTGAGGCCTCAGCTGTCTGTTCGTAGTCTCTCTGTTATCACCGTTTTCTCCTCTTTCTCATGATTCTCTACGATTTCTTCGTTGACTTCTGATTGTGCTTAATTTCCGCGTTATATGCGTTCCCTGCTGTTTGTCTCGATTCTGAGTGTGTACTTCATTGTCTCCGCTTACTCTTGTATTTCTGCGTTTTTTGCGTTGTCTGCTCCCTCTTCTGACTCTCTCTTTTATCAGCGCATTCTCCCCTTTCTCATGATGCTCTGCGTTTCCTTCATAGTTTTCTGATTTTGCTTAATTTCTGCGTTTTATTCTCTCCCCGCTGTATCTTGTCTCTTTCTCTAGTCGGAGCGTTGTCTCCCATTTATCCTGAATTTCTGCCTTTTCTGAGGCCTCAGCTGTCTCTTCTGACTCTCTCTGTTATCACCGCTTTCTCCTCTTTCTCATGATTATCTACGATTTCTTCTTTGACTTCTGATTTTGCTTAATTTCCGCGTTTTATGCGTTCCCTTCTCTTTGTCTCGATTCTGAGTGTGTACTCCATTGTCTCCGCATCCTCTGGATTTCTGCGTTTTTTTGCGTTGTCTGCTCCCTCTTCTGACACTCTGCTTTATCAGCGCACTCTCCACTTTCTCATGATGCTCTGCGTTTCCTTCGTAATTTTCTAATTTTGCTTAATTTCTGCGTTTTATACTCTCCCCGCTCTATCTTGTCTCTTTCCCTATTCGGAGCGTTGTCTCCCATTTCTCCTGAATTTCTGCGTTTTCTGAGGCCTCAGCTGTCTGTACGGACTCTCTCTGTTATCACCGCTTTCTCCTCTTTCTCATGATTATCTACGATTTCTTCTTTGACCTCTGATTTTGCTTAATTTCCGCGTTTTATGCGTTCCCTGCTGTTTGTCTCGATTCTGAGTGTGTACTTCACTGTCTCCGCTTCCTCTTGGATTTCTGCGTTTTTTTGCGTTGTCTGCTCCCTCTTCTGACACTCTGCTTTATCAGCGCACTCTCCACTTTCTCATGATGCTCTGCGTTTCCTTCGTAGTTTTCTAATTTTGTTTTAATTTCTGCGTTTTATACTCTCCCCGCTGTATCTTGTCTCTTTCTCTATTCGGAGCGTTGTCTCCGATTTCTCCTGAATTTCTGCGTTTTCTGGGGTCTCAGCTGTTTCCTTCTGACTCTCTGTTTTATCAGCGCATTCTCCCCTTTCTCATGATGCTCTGCGTTTCCTTCGTAGTATTCTGATTTTGCTTAATTTCTGCGTTTTTATACTCCTCCCCCGCTTTTTCTTGTCTCTATCTCTAGTCGGAGCGTTGTCTCCCATTTCTCCTGAATTTTCTGCGTTTTCTGAGGCCTCAGCTGTCTGTTCGTAGTCTCTCTGTTATCACCGCTTTCTCCTCTTTCTCATGATTATCTACGATATCTTCGTTGACTTCTGAATTTGCTTAATTTCCGCGTTATATGCGTTCCCTGCTGTTTGTCTCGATTCTGAGTGTGTACTTCATTGTCTCCGCTTCCTCTTGGATTTCTGCGTTTTTTTGCGTTGTCTGCTCCCTCTTCTGACTCTCTGCTTTATCAGCGATTTTCCACTTTCTCATGATGCTCTGCGTTTCCTCCGTAGTTTTCTGTTTTTGGTTAATTTCTGCGTTTTATAGTCTGCCAGCTGTTTCTTGTCTCTTTCTCTAGTCGGAGCGTTGTCTCCCATTTCTCCTGAATTTTTGCGTTTTCTGAGGCCTCAGCTGTCTGTTCGTAGTCTCTCTGTTATCACCGCTTTCTCCTCTTTCTCATGATTCTCTACGATTTCTTCGTTGACTTCGGATTGTGCTTAATTTCCGCGTTATATGCGTTCCCTGCTGTTTCTCCCGATTCTGAGTGTGTACTTCATTGTCTCCGCTTCCTCTTGGATTTCTGCGTTTTTTTGCGTTGTCTGCTCCCTCTTCTGACTCTCTGTTTTATTGGCGCATTCTCCCCTTTCTCATGATGCTCTGCGTTTCCTTCGTAGTTTTCTGATTTTGCTTAATTTCTGCATTTTATACTCTCCCCTCTGTATCTTGTCTCTTTCTCTGGTCGGAGCGTTGTCTCCAATTTCTCCTGAACTTCTGCGTTTTTCTGGGGTCTCAGCTGTCTCTTCTGACTCTCTGTTTTATCAGCGCATTCTCCCCCTTTCTCAGGATGCTCTGCGTTTCCTTCGTAGTATTCTGATTTTGCTTAATTTCTGCGTTTTATAGGACTGCCAGCTGTTTTCTGGTCTCTTTCTCTAGTCGGAGCGTTGTCTCCCATTTCTCCTGAATTTCTGCGTTTTTCTGAGGCCTCAGCTGTCTCTTCTGACTCTCTCTGTTATCACGGCTTTCTCCTCTTTCTCATGATTATCTACGATTTCTTCGTTGACTTCTGATTTTGCTTAATTTCCGCGTTTTATGCGTTCCCTGCTGTTTGTCTCGATTCTGAGTGTGTACTTCATTGTCTCCGCTTCCTCTTGGATTTCTGCGTTTTTTGCGTTGTCTGCTCCCTCTTCTGACTCTCTGTTTTATCGGCGCATTCTCCCCTTTCTCATGATGCTCTGCGTTTCCTTCGTAGTTTTCTGATTTTGCTTAATTTCTGCGTTTTATACTCTCCCCTCTGTATCTTGTCTCTTTCTCTGGTCGGAGCGTTGTCTCCCATTTCTCCTGAATTTCTGCGTTCTGAGGCCTCAGCTGTCTGTTTGTAGTCTCTCTGTTATCACCGTTTTCTCCTCTTTCTCATGATTCTCTACGATTTCTTCGTTGACTTCTGATTGTGCATAATTTCCGCGTTATATGCGTTCCCTGCTGTTTGTCTCGATTCTGAGTGTGTACTTCATTGTCTCCGCTTCCTCCTGGATTTCTGCGTTTTTTGCGTTGTCTGCTCCCTCTTCTGACTCTCTGTTTTATCAGCGCATTCTCCCCTTTCTCATGATGCTCTGCGTTTCCTTCGTAGTATTCTGATTTTGCTTAATTTCTGCGTTTTATAGACTGCCAGCTGTTTCCGGTCTCTTTCTCTAGTCGGAGCGTTGTCTCCCATTTCTCCTGAATTTCTGCGTTTTCTGAGGCCTCAGCTGTCTCTTCTGACTCTCTCTGTTATCTCCGCTTTCTCCTCTTTCTCATGATTATCTACGATTTCTTCGTTGACTTCTGATTTTGCTTAATTTCCGCGTTTTATGCGTTCCCTGCTGTTTGTCTCCATTCTGAGTGTGTACTTCATTGTCTCCACTTCCTCTTGGATTTCTGCGTTTTTTTGCGTTGTCTGCTCCCTCTTCTGACACTCTGCTTTATCAGCACACTCTCCACTTTCTCATGATGCTCTGCGTTTCCTTCGTAGTTTTCTAATTTTGCTTAATTTCTGCGTTTTATACTCTCCCCGCTGTATCTTGTCTCTTTCTCTATTCGGAGCGTTGTCTCCGATTTCTCCTGAATTTCTGCGATTTCTGGGGTCTCAGCTCCCTCTTCTGACTCTGTGCTTTATCAGCGATTTTCCACTTTCTCATGATGTTCTGCGTTTCCTTCGAATTTTTCTGTTTTTGCTTAATTTCTGCGTTTTATAGTCTGCCAACTGTATCTTGTCTCTTTCTCTAGTCGGAGCGTTGTCTCCCATTTCTCCTGAATTTTTGAGTTTTCTGAGGCCTCAGCTGTCTGTTCGTAGTCTCTCTGTTATCACCGTTTTCTCCTCTTTCTCATGATTCTCTACGATTTCTTCGTTGACTTCTGATTGTGCTTAATTTCCGCGTTATATGCGTTCCCTGCTGTTTGTCTCGATTCTGAGTGTGTACTTCATTGTCTCTGCTTCCTCTTGGATTTCTGCGTTTTTTGCGTTGTCTGCTCCCTCTTCTGACTCTCTCTTTTATCAGCGCATTCTCCCCTTTCTCCTGATGCTCTGCGTTTCCTTCGTAGTTTTCTAATTTTGCTTAATTTCTGCGTTTTATACTCTCCCCGCTGTATCTTGTCTCTTTCTCTATTCGGAGCGTTGTCTCCGATTTCTCCTGAATTTCTGCGTTTTCTGGGGTCTCAGCTGTCTCTTCTGACTCTCTGTTTTATCAGCGCATTCTCCCCTTTCTCATGATGCTCTGCCTTTCCTTCGTAGTATTCTGATTTTGCTTAATTTCTGCGTTTTATAGACTGCCAGCTGTTTCTGGTCTCTTTCTCTAGTCGGAGCGTTGTCTCCCATTTCTCCTGAATTTCTGCGTTTTCTGAGGCCTCAGCTGTCTCTTCTGACTCTCTCTGTTATCACCGCTTTCTCCTCTTTCTCATGATTATCTACGATTTCTTCGTTGACTTCTGATTTTGCTTAATTTCCGCGTTTTATGCGTTCCCTGCTGTTTGTCTCGATTCTGAGTGTGTACTTCATTGTCTCCGCTTCCTCTTGGATTTCTGCGTTTTTTGCGTTGTCTGCTCCCTCTTCTGACTCTCTGCTTTATCAGCGATTTTCCACTTTCTCATGATGCTCTGCGTTTCCTTCGTATTTTTCTGTTTTTGCTTAATTTCTGCGTTTTATAGTCTGCCAGCTCTTTCTTGTCTCATTCTCTAGTCGGAGCGTTGTCTCCCATTTCTCCTGAATTTTTGAGTTTTCTGAGGCCTCAGCTGTCTGTTCGTAGTCTCTCTGTTATCACCGTTTTCTCCTCTTTCTCATGATTCTCTACGATTTCTTCGTTGACTTCTGATTTTGCTTAATTTCCGCGTTTTATGCGTTCCCTTCTCTTTGTCTCGATTCTGAGTGTGTACTCCATTGTCTCCGCATCCTCTGGATTTCTGCGTTTTTTGCGTTGTCTGCTCCCTCTTCTGACACTCTGCTTTATCAGCGCACTCTCCACTTTCTCATGATGCTCTGCGTTTCCTTCGTAATTTTCTAATTTTGCTTAATTTCTGCGTTTTATACTCTCCCCGCTGTATCTTGTCTCTTTCCCTATTCGGAGCGTTGTCTCCCATTTCTCCTGAATTTCTGCATTTTCTGAGGCTCAGCTGTCTGTACGGACTCTCTCTGTTATCACCGCTTTCTCCTCTTTCTCATGATTATCTACGATTTCTTCTTTGACCTCTGTTTTTGCTTAATTTCCGCGTTTTATGCGTTCCCTGCTGTTTGTCTCGATTCTGAGTGTGTACTTCACTGTCTCCGCTTCCTCTTGGATTTCTGCGTTTTTTGCGTTGTCTGCTCCCTCTTCTGACACTCTGCTTTATCAGCGCACTCTCCACTTTCTCATGATGCTCTGCGTTTCCTTCGTAGTTTTCTAATTTTGTTTAATTTCTGCGTTTTATACTCTCCCCGCTGTATCTTGTCTCTTTCTCTATTCGGAGCGTTGTCTCCGATTTCTCCTGAATTTCTGCGTTTTCTGGGGTCTCAGCTGTTTCTTCTGACTCTCTGTTTTATCAGCGCATTCTCCCCTTTCTCATGATGCTCTGCGTTTCCTTCGTAGTATTCTGATTTTGCTTAATTTCTGCGTTTTATACTCTCCCCGCTTTTTCTTGTCTCTATCTCTAGTCGGAGCGTTGTCTCCCATTTCTCCTGAATTTCTGCGTTTTCTGAGGCCTCAGCTGTCTGTTCGTAGTCTCTCTGTTATCACTGCTTTCTCCTCTTTCTCATGATTATCTACGATATCTTCGTTGACTTCTGAATTTGCTTAATTTCCGCGTTATATGCGTTCCCTGCTGTTTGTCTCGATTCTGAGTGTGTACTTCATTGTCTCCGCTTCCTCTTGGATTTCTGCGTTTTTTGCGTTGTCTGCTCCCTCTTCTGACTCTCTGCTTTATCAGCGATTTTCCACTTTCTCATGATGCTCTGCGTTTCCTCCGTAGTTGCGTTTTATAGTCTGCCAGCTGTTTCTTGTCTCTTTCTCTAGTCGGAGCGTTGTTTCCCATTTCTCCTGAATTTTTGCGTTTTCTGAGGCCTCAGCTGTCTGTTCGTAGTCTCTCTGTTATCACCGCTTTCTCCTCTTTCTCATGATTCTCTACGATTTCTTCGTTGACTTCGGATTGTGCTTAATTTCCGCGTTATATGCGTTCCCTGCTGTTTCTCTCGATTCTGAGTGTGTACTTCATTGTCTCCGCTTCCTCTTGGATTTCTTCGTTTTTTGCGTTGTCTGCTCCCTCTTCTGACTCTCTGTTTTATTGGCGCATTCTCCCCTTTCTCATGATGCTCTGCGTTTCCTTCGTAGTTTTCTGATTTTGCTTAATTTCTGCGTTTTATACTCTCCCCTCTGTATCTTGTCTCTTTCTCTGGTCGGAGCGTTGTCTCCAATTTCTCCTGAACTTCTGCGTTTTCTGGGGTCTCAGCTATCTCTTCTGACTCTCTGTTTTATCAGCGCATTCTCCCCTTTCTCAGGATGCTCTGCGTTTCCTTCGTAGTATTCTGATTTTGCTTAATTTCTGCGTTTTATAGACTGCCAGCTGTTTCTGGTCTCTTTGTCTAGTCGGAGCGTTGTCTCCCATTTCTCCTGAATTTCTGCGTTTTCTGAGGCCTCAGCTGTCTCTTCTGACTCTCTCTGTTATCACCGCTTTCTCCTCTTTCTCATGATTATCTACGATTTCTTCGTTGACTTCTGATTTTGCTTAATTTCCGCGTTTTATGCGTTCCCTGCTGTTTGTCTGGATTCTGAGTGTGTACTTCATTGTCTCCGCTTCCTCTTGGATTTCTGCGTTTTTTGCGTTGTCTGCTCCCTCTTCTGACTCTCTGTTTTATCGGCGCATTCTCCCCTTTCTCATGATGCTCTGCGTTTCCTTCGTAGTTTTCTGATTTTGCTTAATTTCTGCGTTTTATACTCTCCCCTCTGTATCTTGTCTCTTTCTCTGGTCGGAGCGTTGTCTCCAATTTCTCCTGAATTTCTGCGTTTTCTGGGGTCTCAGCTGTCTCTTCTGACTCTCTGTTTTATCAGCGCATTCTCCCCTTTCTCATGATGCTCTGCGTTTCCTTCGTAGTTTTCTGATTTTGCTTAATTTCTGCGTTTCATACTCTCCCCTCTGTATCTTGTCTCTTTCTCTGGTCGGAGCGTTGTCTCCCATTTCTCCTGAATTTCTGCGTTTTCTGAGGCCTCAGCTGTCTCTTCTGACTCTCTCTGTCATCACCACTTTCTCCTCTTTCTCATGATTATGTACGATTTCTTCGTTGACTTCTGATTTTGCTTAATTTCCGCGTTTTATGCGTTCCCTGCTGTTTGTCTCGATTCTGAGTGTGTACTTCATTGTCTCCGCTTCCTCTTGGATTTCTGCGTTTTTTGCGTTGTCTGCTCCCTCTTCTGACTCTCTGTTTTATCAGCGCATTCTCCCCTTTCTCATGATGCTCTGCGTTTCCTTCGTAGTATTCTGATTTTGCTTAATTTCTTCGTTTTGTAGACTGCCAGCTGTTTCCGGTCTCTTTCTCTAGTCGGAGCGTTGTCTCCCATTTCTCCTGAATTTCTGCGTTTTCTGAGGCCTCAGCTGTCTCTTCTGACTCTCTCTGTTATCACCGCTTTCTCCTCTTTCTCATGATTATCTACGATTTCTTCGTTGACTTCTGATTTTGCTTAATTTCCGCGTTTTATGCGTTCCCTGCTGTTTGTCTCGATTCTGAGTGTGTACTTCATTGTCTCCGCTTCCTCTTGGATTTCTGCGTTTTTTGCGTTGTCTGCTCCCTCTTCTGACACTCTGCTTTATCAGCGCACTCTCCACTTTCTCATGATGCTCTGCGTTTCCTTCGTAGTTTTCTGATTTTGCTTAATTTCTGCGTTTTATAGACTGCCAGCTGTTTCTGGTCTCTTTCTCTAGTCGGAGCGTTGTCTCCCATTTCTCCTGAATTTCTGCGTTTTCTGAGGCCTCAGCTGTCTGTTCGTAGTCTCTCTGTTATCACCGTTTTCTCCTCTTTCTCATGATTCTCTACGATTTCTTCGTTGACTTCTGATTGTGCTTAATTTCCGCGTTATATGCGTTCCCTGCTGTTTGTCTCGATTCTGAGTGTGTACTTCATTGTCTCCGCTTCCTCTTGGATTTCTGCGTTTTTTGCGTTGTCTGCTCCCTCTTCTGACTCTCTGTTTTATCAGCGCATTCTCCCCTTTCTCATGATGCTCTGCGTTTCCTTCGTAGTATTCTGATTTTGCTTAATTTCTGCGTTTTATAGACTGCCAGCTGTTTCCGGTCTCTTTCTCTAGTCGGAGCGTTGTCTCCCATTTCTCCTGAATTTCTGCGTTTTCTGAGGCCTCAGCTGTCTCTTCTGACTCTCTCTGTTATCACCGCTTTCTCCTCTTTCTCATGATTATCTACGATTTCTTCGTTGACTTCTGATTTTGCTTAATTTCCGCGTTTTATGCGTTCCCTGCTGTTTGTCTCCATTCTGAGTGTGTACTTCATTGTCTCCGCTTCCTCTTGGATTTCTGCGTTTTTTGCGTTGTCTGCTCCCTCTTCTGACACTCTGCTTTATCAGCGCACTCTCCACTTTCTCATGATGCTCTGCGTTTCCTTCGTAGTTTTCTAATTTTGCTTAATTTCTGCGTTTTATACTCTCCCCGCTCTATCTTGTCTCTTTCTCTATTCGGAGCGTTGTCTCCGATTTCTCCTGAATTTCTGCGTTTTCTGGGGTCTCAGCTGTCTCTTCTGACTCTCTGTTTTATCAGCGCATTCTCCCCTTTCTCATGATGCTCTGCGTTTCCTTCGTAGTATTCTGATTTTGCTTAATTTCTGCGTTTTATAGACTGCCAGCTGTTTCTGGTCTCTTTCTCTAGTCGGAGCGTTGACTCCCATTTCTCCTGAATTTCTGCGTTTTCTGAGGCCTCAGCTGTCTCTTCTGACTCTCTCTGTTATCACCGCTTTCTCCTCTTTCTCCTGATTATCTACGATTTCTTCGTTGACTTCTGATTTTGCTTAATTTCCGCGTTTTATGCGTTCCCTGCTGTTTGTCTCGATTCTGAGTGTGTACTTCATTGTCTCCGCTTCCTCTTGGATTTCTGCGTTTTTTGCGTTGTCTGCTCCCTCTTCTGACTCTCTGCTTTATCAGCGATTTTCCACTTTCTCATGATGCTCTGCGTTTCCTTCGTAATTTTCTAATTTTGCTTAATTTCTGCGTTTTATACTCTCCCCGCTGTATCTTGTCTCTTTCCCTATTCGGAGCGTTGTCTCCCATTTCTCCTGAATTTCTGCGTTTTCTGAGGCCTCAGCTGTCTGTACGGACTCTCTCTGTTATCACCGCTTTCTCCTCTTTCTCATGATTATCTACGATTTCTTCTTTGACCTCTGATTTTGCTTAATTTCCGCGTTTTATGCGTTCCCTGCTGTTTGTCTCGATTCTGAGTGTGTACTTCACTGTCTCCGCTTCCTCTTGGATTTCTGCGTTTTTTGCGTTGTCTGCTCCCTCTTCTGACACTCTGCTTTATCAGCGCACTCTCCACTTTCTCATGATGCTCTGCGTTTCCTTCGTAGTTTTCTAATTTTGTTTAATTTCTGCGTTTTATACTCTCCCCGCTGTATCTTGTCTCTTTCTCTATTCGGAGCGTTGTCTCCGATTTCTCCTGAATTTCTGCGTTTTCTGGGGTCTCAGCTGTCTCTTCTGACTCTCTGTTTTATCAGCACATTCTCCCCTTTCTCATGATGCTCTGCGTTTCCTTCGTAGTATTCTGATTTTGCTTAATTTCTGTGTTTTATACTCTCCCCGCTTTTTCTTGTCTCTATCTCTAGTCGGAGCGTTGTCTCCCATTTCTCCTGAATTTCTGCGTTTTCTGAGGCCTCACCTGTCTGTTCGTAGTCTCTCTGTTATCACCGCTTTCTCCTCTTTCTCATGATGATCTACGATATCTTCGTTGACTTCTGAATTTGCTTAATTTCCGCGTTATATGCGTTCCCTGCTGTTTGTCTCGATTCTGAGTGTGTACTTCATTGTCTCCGCTTCCTCTTGGATTTCTGCGTTTTTTGCGTTGTCTGCTCCCTCTTCTGACTCTCTGCTTTATCAGCGATTTTCCACTTTCTCATGATGCTCTGCGATTCCTTCGTAGTTTTCTGTTTTTGGTTAATTTCTGCGTTTTATAGTCTGCCAGCTGTTTCTTGTCTCTTTCTCTAGTCGGAGCGTTGTCTCACATTTCTCCTGAATTTTTGCGTTTTCTGAGGCCTCAGCTGTCTGTTCGTAGTCTCTCTGTTATCACCGCTTTCTCCTCTTTCTCATGATTATCTACGATTTCTTCGTTGACTTCTGATTTTGCTTAATTTCCGCGTTTTATGCGTTCCCTGCTGTTTGTCTCGATTCTGAGTGTGTACTTCATTGTCTCCGCTTCCTCTTGGATTTCTGCGTTTTTTGCGTTGTCTGCTCCCTCTTCTGACTCTCTGTTTTATCGGCGCATTCTCCCCTTTCTCATGATGCTCTGCGTTTCCTTCGTAGTTTTCTGATTTTGCTTAATTTCTGCGTTTTATACTCTCCCCTCTGTATCTTGTCTCTTTCTCTGGTCGGGGCGTTGTCTCCAATTTCTCCTGAATTTCTGCGTTTTCTGGGGTCTCAGCTGTCTCTTCTGACTCTCTGTTTTATCAGCGCATTCTCCCCTTTCTCATGATGCTCTGCGTTTCCTTCGTAGTTTTCTGACTTTGCTTAATTTCTGCGTTTTATACTCTCCCCTCTGTATCTTGTCTCTTTCTCTGGTCGGAGCGTTGTCTCCCATTTCTCCTGAATTTCTGCGTTTTCTGAGGCCTCAGCTGTCTCTTCTGACTCTCTCTGTCATCACCACTTTCTCCTCTTTCTCATGATTATGTACGATTTCTTCGTTGACTTCTGATTTTCCTTAATTTCCGCGTTATATGCGTTCCCTTCTGTTTGTCTCGATTCTGAGTGTGTACTTCATTGTCTCCGCTTCCTCTTGGATTTTTGCGTTTTTTGCGTTGTCTGCTCCCTCTTCTGACTCTCTGATTTATCAGCGCATTCTCCCATTTCTCATGATGCTCTGCGTTTCCTTCGTAGTATTCTGATTTTGCTTAATTTCTGCGTTTTATACTCTCCCCGCTTTTTCTTGTCTCTATCTCTAGTCGGAGCGTTGTCTCCCATTTCTCCTGAATTTCTGCGTTTTCTGAGGCCTCAGCTGTCTGTTCGTAGTCTCTCTGTTATCACCGCTTTCTCCTCTTTCTCATGATTATCTACGATTTCTTCGTTGACTTCTGAATTTGCTTAATTTCCGCGTTATATGCGTTCCCTGCTGTTTGTCTCGATTCTGAGTGTGTACTTCATTGTCTCCGCTTCCTCTTGGATTTCTGCGTTTTTTGCCTTGTCTGCTCCCTCTTCTGACTCTCTGTTTTATCAGCGATTTTCCCCTTTCTCATGATGCTCTGCGTTTCCTTCGTAGTTTTCTGATTTTGCTTAATTTCTGCGTTTTATACTCTCCCCTCTGTATCTTGTCTCTTTCTCTGGTCGGAGCGTTGTCTCCAATTTCTCCTGAATTTCTGCGTTTTCTGGGGTCTCAGCTGTCTCTTCTGACTCTCTGTTTTATCAGCGCATCTCCCCTTTCTCATGATGCTCTGCGTTTCCTTCGTAGTATTCTGATTTTGCTTAATTTCTGCGTTTTATAGACTGCCAGCTGTTTCTGGTCTCTTTCTCTAGTCGGAGCGTTGTCTCCCATTTCTCCTGAATTTCTGCGTTTTCTGAGGCCTCAGCGGTCTCTTCTGACTCTCTCTGTTATCACCGCTTTCTCCTCTTTCTCATGATTATCTACGATTTCTTCGTTGACTTCTGATTTTGCTTAATTTCCGCGTTTTATGCGTTCCCTGCTGTTTGTCTCGATTCTGAGTGTGTACTTCATTGTCTCCGCTTCCTCTTGGATTTCTGCGTTTTTTGCGTTGTCTGCTCCCTCTTCTGACACTCTGCTTTATCAGCGCACTCTCCACTTTCTCATGATGCTCTGCGTTTCCTTCGTAGTTTTCTGATTTTGCTTAATTTCTGCGTTTTATAGACTGCCAGCTGTTTCTGGTCTCTTTCTCTAGTCTGAGCGTTGTCTCCCATTTCTCCTGAATTTCTGCGTTTTCTGAGGCCTCAGCTGTCTGTTCGTAGTCTCTCTGTTATCACCGTTTTCTCCTCTTTCTCATGATTCTCTACGATTTCTTCGTTGACTTCTGATTGTGCTTAATTTCCGCGTTATATGCGTTCCCTGCTGTTTGTCTCGATTCTGAGTGTGTACTTCATTGTCTCCGCTTCCTCTTGGATTTCTGCGTTTTTTGCGTTGTCTGCTCCCTCTTCTGACTCTCTGTTTTATCAGCGCATTCTCCCCTTTCTCATGATGCTCTGCGTTTCCTTCGTAGTATTCTGATTTTGCTTAATTTCTGCGTTTTATAGACTGCCAGCTGTTTCCGGTCTCTTTCTCTAGTCGGAGCGTTGTCTCCCATTTCTCCTGAATTTCTGCGTTTTCTGAGGCCTCAGCTGTCTCTTCTGACTCTCTCTGTTATCACCGCTTTCTCCTCTTTCTCATGATTCTCTACGATTTCTTCGTTGACTTCTGATTTTGCTTAATTTCCGCGTTTTATGCGTTCCCTGCTGTTTGTCTCCATTCTGAGTGTGTACTTCATTGTCTCCGCTTCCTCTTGGATTTCTGCGTTTTTTGCGTTGTCTGCTCCCTCTTCTGACACTCTGCTTTATCAGCGCACTCTCCACTTTCTCATGATGCTCTGCGTTTCCTTCGTAGTTTTCTAATTTTGCTTAATTTCTGCGTTTTATACTCTCCCCGCTGTATCTTGTCTCTTTCTATATTCGGAGCGTTGTCTCCGATTTCTCCTGAATTTCTGCGTTTTCTGGGGTCTCAGCTGTCTCTTCTGACTCTCTGTTTTATCAGCGCATTCTCCCCTTTCTCATGATGCTCTGCGTTTCCTTCGTAGTATTCTGATTTTGCTTAATTTCTGCGTTTTATAGACTGCCAGCTGTTTCTGGTCTCTTTCTCTAGTCGGAGCGTTGTCTCCCATTTCTCCTGAATTTCTGCGTTTTCTGAGGCCTCAGCTGTCTCTTCTGACTCTCTCTGTTATCACCGCTTTCTCCTCTTTCTCATGATTATCTACGATTTCTTCGTTGACTTCTGATTTTGCTTAATTTCCGCGTTTTATGCGTTCCCTGCTGTTTGTCTCGATTCTGAGTGTGTACTTCATTGTCTCCGCTTCCTCTTGGATTTCTGCGTTTTTTGCGTTGTCTGCTCCATCTTCTGACTCTCTGTTTCATCAGCGCATTCTCCACTTTCTCATGATGCACTGCGATTCCTTCGTAGTTTTCTGATTTTGCTTAATTTCTGCGTTTTATACTCTCCCCGCTCTATCTTGTCTCTTTCTCTATTCGGAGCGTTGTCTCCCATTTCTCCTGAATTTCTGCGTTTTCTGAGGCCTCAGCTGTCTGTACGGACTCTCTCTGTTATCACTGCTTTCTCCTCTTTCTCATGATTATCTACGATTTCTTCTTTGACCTCTGATTTTGCGTAATTTCCGCGTTTTATGCGTTCCCTGCTGTTTGTCTCGATTCTGAGTGTGTACTTCACTGTCTCCGCTTCCTCTTGGATTTCTGCGTTTTTTGCGTTGTCTGCTCCCTCTTCTGACACTCTGCTTTATCAGCGCACTCTCCATTTTCTCATGATGCTCTGCGTTTCCTTTGTAGTTTTCTGATTTTGCTTAATTTCTGCGTTTTATACTCTCCGCGCTCTATCTTGTCTCTTTCTCTACTCGGAGCGTTGTCTCCCATTTCTCCTGAATTTCTGCGTTTTTTGGGGTCTCAGCTGTCTCTTCTGACTCTCTGTTTTATCAGCGCATTCTCCCCTTTCTCATGATGCTCTGCGTTTCCTTTGTAGTATTCTGATTTTGCTAAATTTCTGCGTTTTATACTCTCCCTGCTGTTTCTTGTCTCTTCCTCTAGTCGGAGCGTTGTCTCCCATTTCTCCTGAATTTCTGCGTTTTCTGAGGCCTCAGCTGTCTGTTCGTAGTCTCTCTGTTATCACCGTTTTCTCCTCTTTCTCATGATTCTCTACGATTTCTTCGTTGACTTCTGATTGTGCTTAATTTCCGCGTTATATGCGTTCCCTGCTGTTTGTCTCGATTCTGAGTGTGTACTTCATTGTCTCCGCTTCCTCTTGGATTTCTGCGTTTTTTGCGTTGTCTGCTCCCTCTTCTGACTCTCTGTTTTATCAGCGCATTCTCCCGTTTCTCATGATGCTCTGCGTTTCCTCCGTAGTATTCTGATTTTGCTTAATTTCTGCGTTTTATAGACTGCCAGCTGTTTCTGGTCTCTTTCTCTAGTCGGAGTGTTGTCTCCCATTTCTCTTGAATTTCTGCGTTTTCTGAGGACTCAGCTGTCTCTTCTGACTCTCTCTGTTATCACCGCTTTCTCCTCTTTCTCATGATTATCTACGATTTCTTCGTTGACTTCTGATTTTGCTTAATTTCCGCGTTTTATGCGTTCCCTGCTGTTTGTCTCGATTCTGAGTGTGTACTTCATTGTCTCCGCTTCCTCTTGGATTTCTGCGTTTTTTGCGTTGTCTGCTCCCTCTTCTGACACTCTGCTTTATCAGCGCACTCTCCACTTTGTCATGATGCTCTGCGTTTCCTTCGTAGTTTTCTAATTTTGCTTAATTTCTGCGTTTTATACTCTCCCCGCTGTATCTTGTCTCTTTCTCTATTCGGAGCGTTGTCTCCGATTTCTCCTGAATTTCTGCGTTTTCTGGGGTCTCAGCTGTCTCTTCTGACTCTCTGTTTTATCAGCGCATTCTCCCCTTTCTCATGATGCTCTGCGTTTCCTTCGTAGTATTCTGATTTTTCTTAATTTCTGCGTTTTATACTCTCCCCGCTTTTTCTTGTCTCTATCTCTAGTCGGAGCGTTGTCTCCCATTTCTCCTGAATTTCTGCGTTTTCTGAGGCCTCAGCTGTCTGTTCGTAGTCTCTCTGTTATCATCGTTTTCTCCTCTTTCTCATGATTCTCTACGATTTCTTCGTTGACTTCTGATTGTGCTTAATTTCCGCGTTATATGCGTTCCCTGCTGTTTGCCTGGATTCTGAGTGTGTCCTTCATTGTCTCCGCTTCCTGTTGGATTTCTGCGTTTTTTCCGTTGTCTGCTCCCTCTTCTGACTTTCGGCTTTATCAGCGCATTCTCCACTTTCTCATGATGCTCTGCGTTTCCTTCGTATTATTCTGATTTTGCTTAATTTCTGCGTTTTATACTCTCCCTGCTGTTTCTTGTCTCTTTCTCTAGTCGGAGCGTTGTCTCCCATTTCTCCTGAATTTCTGCGTTTTCTGAGGCCTCAGCTGTCTGTTCGTAGTCTCTCTGTTATCACCGTTTTCTCCTCTTTCTCATGATTATCTACGATTTCTTTGTTGACTTCTGACTTTGCTTAATTTCCGCGTTTTATGCGTTCCCTGCTGTTTCTCTCGATTCTGAGTGTGTACTTTATTGTCTCCACTTCCTCTTGGATTTCTGCGTTTTTTGCGTTGTCTGCTCCCTCTTCTGACTCTCTGCTTTATCAGCGCATTCTCCACTTTCTCATGATGCTCTGCGTTTCCTTCGTAGTTTTCAGTTTTGGCTTAATTTCTGCGTGTTATAGTCTGGAGCTGTTTCTTGTCTCTTTCTCTAGTCGGAGCGTTGTCTCCCATTTCTCCTGAATTTCTTCGTTTTCTGAGACCTCAGCTGTCTATACGGACTCTCTCTGTTATCACCGCTTTCTCCTCTTTCTCATGATTATCTACGATTTCTTCGTTGACTTCTGATTTTGCTTAATTTCCGCGTTATATGCGTTCCCTGCTGTTTGTCTCGATTCTGAGTGTGTACTTCATTGTCTCCGCTTCCTCTTGGATTTCTGCGTTTTTTGCGTTGTCTGCTCCCTCTTCTGACTCTCTGTTTTATCAGCGCATTCTCCCCTTTCTCATGATGCTCTGCGTTTCCTTCGTAGTTTTCTGATTTTGCTTAATTTCTGCGTTTTATACTCTCCCCTCTGTATCTTGTCTCTTCTCTGGTCGGAGCGTTGTCTCCAATTTCTCCTGAATTTCTGCGTTTTCTGGGGTCTCAGCTGTCTCTTCTGACTCTCTGTTTTATCAGCGCATTCTCCCCTTTCTCATGATGCTCTGCGTTTCCTTCCTAGTATTCTGATTTTGCTTAATTTCTGCGTTTTATAGACTGCCAGCTGTTTCTGGTCTCTTTCTCCAGTCGGAGCGTTGTCTCCCATTTCTCCTGAATTTGTGCGTTTTCTGAGGCCTCAGCTGTCTCTTCTGACTCTCTCTGTCATCACCACTTTCTCCGCTTTCTCATGATTATGTACGATTTCTTCGTTGACTTCTAATTTTGCTTAATTTCCGCGTTTTATGCTTTCCCTGCTGTTTGTTTCGATTCTGAGTGTGTACTTCATTGTCTCCGCTTCCTCTTGGATTTTTGCGTTTTTTGCATTGTCTGCTCAATCTTCTGACTCTCTGTTTAATCACCGCATTCTCCACTTTCTCATGATGCTCTGCGTTTCCTTCGTAGTTTCCTAATTTTGCTTAATTTCTGCGTTTTATACTCTCCCCTCTGTATCTTGTCTCTTTCTCTGGTCGGAGCGTTGTCTCCAATTTCTCCTGAATTTCTGCGTTTTCTGGGGTCTCAGCTGTATCTTCTGACTCTCTGTTTTATCAGCGCATTCTCCCCTTTCTCATGATGCTCTACGTTTCCTTCGTAGTATTCTGATTTTGCTTAATTTCTGCGTTTTATACTCTCCCCGCTTTTCCTTGTCTCTATCTCTAGTTGGAGCGTTGTCTCCCATTTCTCCTGAATTTCTGCGTTTTCTGAGACCTCATCTGTCTCTTCTGACTCTCTCTGTTATCACCGCTTTCTCCTCTTTCTCATGATTATCTACGATTTCTTCTTTGACTTCTGATTTTTCTTAATTTCCGCGTTATATGCGTTCCCTGCTCTTTGTCCCGATTCTGAGTGTGTACTTCATTGTCTCCGCTTAATCTTGGATTTCTGCGTTTTTTGCGTTGTCTGCTCCCTCTTCTGACTTTCGGCTTTATCAGCACATTCTCCACTTTCTCATGATGCTCTGCGTTTCCTTCGTAGTATTCTGATTTTGCTTAATTTCTGCGTTTTATACTCTCCCTGCTGTTTCTTGTCTCTTTCTCTGGTCGGAGCGTTGTCTCCCATTTCTCCTGAATTTCTGCGTTTTCTGAGTTCTCAGCTGTCTGTTCGTAGTCTCTCTGTTATCACCGCTTTCTCCTCTTTCTCATGATTATCTGTGATTTCTTTGTTGACTTCTGACTTTGCTTAATTTCAGCGTTTTATGCGTTCCCTGCTGTTTCTCTCGATTCTGAGTGTGTACTTTATTGTCTCCGCTTCCTCTTGGATTTCTGCGTTTTTTGCGTTGTCTGCTCCCTCTTCTGACTCTCTGCTTCATCAGCGCATTCTCCCCTTTCTCATGATGCTCTCCGTTTCCTTCGTAGTTTTCTGATTTTGCTTAATTTCTGCGTTTTATACTCTCCCCTCTGTATCTTGTCTCTTTCTCTGGTCGGAGCGTTGTCTCCAATTTCTCCTGAATTTTTTGCGTTTTCTGGGGTCTCAGCTGTCTCTTCTGACTCTCTGTTTTATCAGCGCATTCTCCCCTTTCTCATGATGCTCTGCGTTTCCTTCGTAGTATTCTGATTTTGCTTAATTTCTGCGTTTTATAGACTGCCAGCTGTTTCTGGTCTCTTTCTCTAGTCGGAGCGTTGTCTCCCATTTCTCCTGAATTTGTGCGTTTTCTGAGGCCTCAGCTGTCTCTTCTGACTCTCTCTGTCATCACCACTTTCTCCTCTTTCTCATGATTATGTACGATTTCTTCGTTGACTTCTGATTTTGCTTAATTTCCGCGTTTTAAGCGTTCCCTGCTGTTTGTCTCGATTCTGAGTGTGTACTTCATTGTCTCCGCTTCCTCTTGGATTTCTGCGTTTTTTGCGTTCTGTGCTCCCTCTTCTGACTCTCTGGTTTATCAGCGCATTCTCCACTTCTCTTGATGCTCTGCGTTTCCTTCGTGGTTTTCTGTTTTTGTTTTATTTCTGCGTTTTATACTTTGCCAGCTGTTTCTTGTCTCTTTCTCTAGTCAGAGGGTTGTCTCCTATTTCTCCTGAATTTCTGCGTTTTCTGAGACCTCAGCTGTCTCTTCTGACTCTCTCTGTCATCACCACTTTCTCCTCTTTCTCATGATTATGTACGATTTCTTCGTTGAATTCGGATTTTGCTTAATTTTCGCGTTTTATGCGTTCCCTGCTGTTTGTCTCGATTCTGAGTGTGTACTTCATTGTCTCCGCTTCCTCTTGGATTTCTGCGTTTTTTGCATTGTCTGCTCAATCTTCTGACTCTCTGTTTAATCACCGCATTCTCCACTTTCTCATGATGATCTGCGTTTCCTTCGTAGTTTTCTGATTTTGCTTAATTTCTGCGTTTTATACTCTCCCCAGTGTATCTCGTCTCTTTCTCTAGTCGGAGCGTTGTCTCCCATTTCTCCTGAATTTCTGCGTTTTCTGAGGCCTCAGCTGTCTCTTCTGACTCTCTCTGTTATCACCACTTTCTCCACTTTCTCATGATTCTCTACGATTTCTTCGTTGACTTCTGATTGTGCTTAATTTCCGCGTTATATGCGTTCCCTGCTGTTTGTCTCGATTCTGAGTGTGTACTTCATTGTCTCCGCTTCGTCTTGGATTTCTGCGTTTTTTGCGTTGTCTGCTCCCTCTTCTGACTTTCGGCTTTATCAGCACATTCTCCACTTTCTCATGATGCTCTGCGTTTCCTTCGTAGTATTCTGATTTTGCTTAATTTCTGCGTTTTATACTCTCCCTGCTGTTTCTGGTCTCTTTCTCTAGTCGGAGCGTTGTCTCCCATTTCTCCTGAATTTCTGCGTTTTCTGAGGCCTCAGCTGTCTCTTCTGACTCTCTCTGTTATCACCGCTTTCTCCTCTTTCTCATGATTATCTACGATTTCTTCGTTGACTTCTGATTGTGCTTAATTTCCGCGTTATATGCGTTCCCTGCTGTTTGTCTCGATTCTGAGTGTGTACTTCATTGTCTCCGCTTCCTCTTGGATTTCTGCGTTTTTTGCGTTGTCTGCTCCCCCTTCTGACTCTCTGTTTTATCAGCGCATTCTCCCCTTTCTCATGATGCTCTGCGTTTCCTTCGTAGTATTCTGATTTTGCTTAATTTCTGCGTTTTATACTCTCCCTGCTGTTTCTGGTCTCTTTCTCTAGTCGGAGCGTTGTCTCCCATTTCTCCTGAATTTCTGCGTTTTCTGAGGCCTCAGCTGTCTCTTCTGACTCTCTCTGTTATCACCGCTTTCTCCTCTTTCTCATGATTATCTACGATTTCTTCGTTGACTTCTGATTGTGCTTAATTTCCGCGTTATATGCGTTCCCTGCTGTTTGTCTCGATTCTGAGTGTGTACTTCATTGTCTCCGCTTCCTCTTGGATTTCTGCGTTTTTTGCGTTGTCTGCTCCCCCTTCTGACTCTCTGTTTTATCAGCGCATTCTCCCCTTTCTCATGATGCTCTGCGTTTCCTTCGTAGTTTTCTGATTTTGCTTAATTTCTGCGTTTTATACTCTCCCCTCTGTATCTTGTCTCTTTCTCTGGTCGGAGCGTTGTCTCCAATTTCTCCTGAATTTCTGCATTTTCTGGGGTCTCAGCTGTCTCTTCTGACTCTCTGTTTTATCAGCGCATTCTCCCCTTTCTCATGATGCTCTGCGTTTCCTTCGTAGTATTCTGATTTTGCTTAATTTCTGCGTTTTATAGACTGCCAGCTGTTTCTGGTCTCTTTCTCTAGTCGGAGCGTTGTCTCCCATTTCTCCTGAATTTCTGCGTTTTCTGAGGCCTCAGCTGTCTCTTCTGACTCTCTCTGTTATCACCGCTTTCTCCTCTTTCTCATGATTATCTACGATTTCTTCGTTGACTTCTGATTTTGCTTAATTTCCGCGTTTTATGCGTTCCCTTCTGTTTGTCTCGATTCTGAGTGTGTACTTCATTGTCTCCGCTTCCTCTTGGATTTCTGCGTTTTTTGCGTTGTCTGCTCCATCTTCTGACTCTCTGTTTCATCAGCGCATTCTCCACTTTCTCATGATGCACTGCGATTCCTTCGTAGTTTTCTGATTTTGCTTAATTTCTGCGTTTTATACTCTCCCCGCTGTATCTTGTCTCTTTCTCTATTCGGAGCTTTGTCTCCCATTTCTCCTGAATTTCTGCGTTTTCTGAGGCCTCAGCTGTCTGTACGGACTCTCTCTGTTATCACCGCTTTCTCCTCTTTCTCATGATTATCTACGATTTCTTCTTTGACCTCTGATTTTGCTTAATTTCCGCGTTTTATGCGTTCCCTGCTGTTTGTCTCGATTCTGAGTGTGTACTTCACTGTCTCCGCTTCCTCTTGGATTTCTGCGTTTTTTGCGTTGTCTGCTCCCTCTTCTGACACTCTGCTTTATCAGCGCACTCTCCATTTTCTCATGATGCTCTGCGTTTCCTTCGTAGTTTTCTGATTTTGCTTAATTTCTGCGTTTTATACTCTCCGCGCTCCATCTTGTCTCTTTCTCTACTCGGAGCGTTGTCTCCCATTTCTCCTGAATTTCTGCGTTTTTTGGGGTCTCAGCTGTCTCTTCTGACTCTCTGTTTTATCAGCGCATTCTCCCCTTTCTCATGATGCTCTGCGTTTCCTTCGTAGTATTCTGATTTTGCTTAATTTCTGCGTTTTATACTCTCCCTGCTGTTTCTTGTCTCTTCCTCTAGTCGGAGCGTTGTCTCCCATTTCTCCTGAATTTCTGCGTTTTCTGAGGCCTCAGCTGTCTGTTCGTAGTCTCTCTGTTATCACCGTTTTCTCCTCTTTCTCATGATTCTCTACGATTTCTTCGTTGACTTCTGATTGTGCTTAATTTCCGCGTTATATGCGTTCCCTGCTGTTTGTCTCGATTCTGAGTGTGTACTTCATTGTCTCCGCTTCCTCTTGGATTTCTGCGTTTTTTGCGTTGTCTGCTCCCTCTTCTGACTCTCTGTTTTATCAGCGCATTCTCCCATTTCTCATGATGCTCTGCGTTTCCTTCGTAGTATTCTGATTTTGCTTAATTTCTGCGTTTTATAGACTGCCAGCTGTTTCTGGTCTCTTTCTCTAGTCGGAGCGTTGTCTCCCATTTCTCCTGAATTTGTGCGTTTTCTGAGGCCTCAGCTGTCTCTTCTGACTCTCTCTGTCATCACCACTTTCTCCTCTTTCTCATGATTATGTACGATTTCTTCGTTGACTTCTGATTTTGCTTAATTTCCGCGTTTTATGCGTTCCCTGCTGTTTGTCTCGATTCTGAGTGTGTACTTCATTGTCTCCGCTTCCTCTTGGATTTCTGCGTTTTTTGCATTCTGTGCTCCCTCTTCTGACTCTCTGGTTTATCAGTGCATTCTCCACTTTCTCTTGATGCTCTGCGTTTCCTTCGTGGTTTTCTGTTTTTGTTTTATTTCTGCGTTTTATACTTTGCCATCTGTTTCTTGTCTCTTTCTCTAGTCAGAGGGTTGTCTCCTATTTCTCCTGAATTTCTGCGTTTTCTGAGGCCTCAGCTGTCTCTTCTGACTCTCTCTGTCATCACCACTTTCTCCTCTTTCTCATGATTATGTACGATTTCTTCGTTGAATTCGGATTTTGCTTAATTTTCGCGTTTTATGCGTTCCCTGCTGTTTGTCTCGATTCTGAGTGTGTACTTCATTGTCTCCGCTTCCTCTTGGATTTCTGCGTTTTTTGCGTTGTCTGCTCCATCTTCTGACTCTCTGTTTCATCAGCGCATTCTCCACTTTCTCATGATGCACTGCGATTCCTTCGTAGTTTTCTGATTTTGCTTAATTTCTGCGTTTTATACTCTCCCCGCTGTATCTTGTCTCTTTCTCTATTCGGAGCTTTGTCTCCCATTTCTCCTGAATTTCTGCGTTTTCTGAGGCCTCAGCTGTCTGTACGGACTCTCTCTGTTATCACCGCTTTCTCCTCTTTCTCATGATTATCTACGATTTCTTCTTTGACCTCTGATTTTGCTTAATTTCCGCGTTTTATGCGT
This sequence comes from Tadarida brasiliensis, assembly GCA_030848825.1. Taxonomy (NCBI): domain Eukaryota; kingdom Metazoa; phylum Chordata; class Mammalia; order Chiroptera; family Molossidae; genus Tadarida; species Tadarida brasiliensis. The sequence continues at coordinate 166,567 of JAUMIU010000055.1, read as the reverse complement.
TCCCTGCTGTTTGTCTCGATTCTGAGTGTGTACTTCACTGTCTCCGCTTCCTCTTGGATTTCTGCGTTTTTTGCGTTGTCTGCTCCCTCTTCTGACACTCTGCTTTATCAGCGCACTCTCCATTTTCTCATGATGCTCTGCGTTTCCTTCGTAGTTTTCTGATTTTGCTTAATTTCTGCGTTTTATACTCTCCGCGCTCCATCTTGTCTCTTTCTCTACTCGGAGCGTTGTCTCCCATTTCTCCTGAATTTCTGCGTTTTTTGGGGTCTCAGCTGTCTCTTCTGACTCTCTGTTTTATCAGCGCATTCTCCCCTTTCTCATGATGCTCTGCGTTTCCTTCGTAGTATTCTGATTTTGCTTAATTTCTGCGTTTTATACTCTCCCTGCTGTTTCTTGTCTCTTCCTCTAGTCGGAGCGTTGTCTCCCATTTCTCCTGAATTTCTGCGTTTTCTGAGGCCTCAGCTGTCTGTTCGTAGTCTCTCTGTTATCACCGTTTTCTCCTCTTTCTCATGATTCTCTACGATTTCTTCGTTGACTTCTGATTGTGCTTAATTTCCGCGTTATATGCGTTCCCTGCTGTTTGTCTCGATTCTGAGTGTGTACTTCATTGTCTCCGCTTCCTCTTGGATTTCTGCGTTTTTTGCGTTGTCTGCTCCCTCTTCTGACTCTCTGTTTTATCAGCGCATTCTCCCATTTCTCATGATGCTCTGCGTTTCCTTCGTAGTATTCTGATTTTGCTTAATTTCTGCGTTTTATAGACTGCCAGCTGTTTCTGGTCTCTTTCTCTAGTCGGAGCGTTGTCTCCCATTTCTCCTGAATTTGTGCGTTTTCTGAGGCCTCAGCTGTCTCTTCTGACTCTCTCTGTCATCACCACTTTCTCCTCTTTCTCATGATTATGTACGATTTCTTCGTTGACTTCTGATTTTGCTTAATTTCCGCGTTTTAAGCGTTCCCTGCTGTTTGTCTCGATTCTGAGTGTGTACTTCATTGTCTCCGCTTCCTCTTGGATTTCTGCGATTTTTGCATTCTGTGCTCCCTCTTCTGACTCTCTGGTTTATCAGTGCATTCTCCACTTTCTCTTGATGCTCTGCGTTTCCTTCGTGGTTTTCTGTTTTTGTTTTATTTCTGCGTTTTATACTTTGCCATCTGTTTCTTGTCTCTTTCTCTAGTCAGAGGGTTGTCTCCTATTTCTCCTGAATTTCTGCGTTTTCTGAGACCTCAGCTGTCTCTTCTGACTCTCTCTGTCATCACCACTTTCTCCTCTTTCTCATGATTATGTACGATTTCTTCGTTGAATTCGGATTTTGCTTAATTTTCGCGTTTTATGCGTTCCCTGCTGTTTGTCTCGATTCTGAGTGTGTACTTCATTGTCTCCGCTTCCTCTTGGATTTCTGCGTTTTTTGCATTGTCTGCTCAATCTTCTGACTCTCTGTTTAATCACCGCATTCTCCACTTTCTCATGATGATCTGCGTTTCCTTCGTAGTTTTCTGATTTTGCTTAATTTCTGCGTTTTATACTCTCCCCAGTGTATCTCGTCTCTTTCTCTAGTCGGAGCGTTGTCTCCCATTTCTCCTGAATTTCTGCATTTTCTGAGGCCTCAGCTGTCTCTTCTGACTCTCTCTGTTATCACCACTTTCTCCTCTTTCTCATGATTCTCTACGATTTCTTCGTTGACTTCTGATTGTGCTTAATTTCCGCGTTATATGCGTTCCCTGCTGTTTGTCTCGATTCTGAGTGTGTACTTCATTGTCTCCGCTTCGTCTTGGATTTCTGCGTTTTTTGCGTTGTCTGCTCCCTCTTCTGACTTTCGGCTTTATCAGCACATTCTCCACTTTCTCATGATGCTCTGCGTTTCCTTCGTAGTATTCTGATTTTGCTTAATTTCTGCGTTTTATACTCTCCCTGCTGTTTCTGGTCTCTTTCTCTAGTCGGAGCGTTGTCTCCCATTTCTCCTGAATTTCTGCGTTTTCTGAGACCTCAGCTGTCTCTTCTGACTCTCTCTGTTATCACCGCTTTCTCCTCTTTCTCATGATTATCTACGATTTCTTCGTTGACTTCTGATTGTGCTTAATTTCCGCGTTATGTGCGTTCCCTGCTGTTTGTCTCGATTCTGAGTGTGTACTTCATTGTCTCCGCTTCCTCTTGGATTTCTGCGTTTTTTGCGTTGTCTGCTCCCTCTTCTGACTCTCTGTTTTATCAGCGCATTCTCCCCTTTCTCATGATGCTCTGCGTTTCCTTCGTAGTTTTCTGATTTTGCTTAATTTCTGCGTTTTATACTCTCCCCTCTGTATCTTGTCTCTTTCTCTGGTCGGAGCGTTGTCTCCAATTTCTCCTGAATTTCTGCGTTTTCTGGGGTCTCAGCTGTCTCTTCTGACTCTCTGTTTTATCAGCGCATTCTCCCCTTTCTCATGATGATCTGCGTTTCCTTCGTAGTATTCTGATTTTGCTTAATTTCTGCGTTTTATAGACTGCCAGCTGTTTCTGGTCTCTTTCTCTAGTCGGAGCGTTGTCTCCCATTTCTCCTGAATTTCTGCGTTTTCTGAGGCCTCAGCTGTGTGTACGGACTCTCTCTGTTATCACCGCTTTCTCCTCTTTCTCATGATTATCTACGATTTCTTCTTTGACCTCTGATTTTGCTTAATTTCCGCGTTTTATGCGTTCCCTGCTGTTTGTCTCGATTCTGAGTGTGTACTTCACTGTCTCCGCTTCCTCTTGGATTTCTGCGTTTTTTGCGTTGTCTGCTCCCTCTTCTGACACTCTGCTTTATCAGTGCACTCTCCATTTTCTCATGATGCTCTGGGTTTCCTTCGTAGTTTTCTGATTTTGCTTAATTTCTGCGTTTTATACTCTCCGCGCTCTATCTTGTCTCTTTTTGTACTCGGAGCGTTGTCTCCCATTTCTCCTGAATTTCTGCGTTTTCTGAGGCCTCAGCTGTCCCTTCTGACTCTCTCTGTTATCACCGCTTTCTCCTCTTTCTCATGATTATCTACGATTTCTTCGTTGACTTCTGATTTTGCTTAATTTCCGCGTTTTATACGTTCCCTGCTGTTTGTCTCGATTCTGAGTGTGTACTTCATTGTCTCCGCTTCCTCTTGGATTTCTGCGTTTTTTGCGTTGTCTGCTCCATCTTCTGACTCTCTGTTTCATCAGCGCATTCTCCACTTTCTCATGATGCACTGCGATTCCTTCGTAGTTTTCTGATTTTGCTTAATTTCTGCGTTTTATACTCTCCCCGCTGTATCTTGTCTCTTTCTCTATTCGGAGCGTTGTCTCCCATTTCTCCTGAATTTCTGCGTTTTCTGAGGCCTCAGCTGTCTGTTCGTAGTCTCTCTGTTATCATCGTTTTCTCCTCTTTCTCATGATTCTCTACGATTTCTTCGTTGACTTCTGATTGTGCTTAATTTCCGCGTTATATGCGTTCCCTGCTGTTTGTCTCGATTCTGAGTGTGTACTTCATTGTCTCCGCCTCCTCTTGGATTTCTGCGTTTTTTGCGTTGTCTGCTCCCTCTTCTGACTCTCTGTTTTATCAGCGCATTCTCCCATTTCTCATGATGCTCTGCGTTTCCTTCGTAGTATTCTGATTTTGCTTAATTTCTGCGTTTTATAGACTGCCAGCTGTTTCTGGTCTCTTTCTCTAGTCGGAGCGTTGTCTCCCATTTCTCCTGAATTTGTGCGTTTTCTGAGGCCTCAGCTGTCTCTTCTGACTCTCTCTGTCATCACCACTTTCTCCTCTTTCTCATGATTATGTACGATTTCTTCGTTGACTTCTGATTTTGCTTAATTTCCGCGTTTTAAGCGTTCCCTGCTGTTTGTCTCGATTCTGAGTGTGTACTTCATTGTCTCCGCTTCCTCTTGGATTTCTGCGTTTTTTGCATTCTGTGCTCCCTCTTCTGACTCTCTGGTTTATCAGTGCATTCTCCACTTTCTCTTGATGCTCTGCGTTTCCTTCGTGGTTTTCTGTTTTTGTTTTATTTCTGCGTTTTATACTTTGCCAGCTGTTTCTTGTCTCTTTCTCTAGTCAGAGGGTTGTCTCCTATTTCTCCTGAATTTCTGCGTTTTCTGAGACCTCAGCTGTCTCTTCTGACTCTCTCTGTCATCACCACTTTCTCCTCTTTCTCATGATTATGTACGATTTCTTCGTTGAATTCGGATTTTGCTTAATTTTCGCGTTTTATGCGTTCCCTGCTGTTTGTCTCGATTCTGAGTGTGTACTTCATTGTCTCCGCTTCCTCTTGGATTTCTGCGTTTTTTGCATTGTCTGCTCAATCTTCTGACTCTCTGTTTAATCACCGCATTCTCCACTTTCTCATGGTGATCTGCGTTTCCTTCGTAGTTTTCTGATTTTGCTTAATTTCTGCGTTTTATACTCTCCCCAGTGTATCTCGTCTCTTTCTCTAGTCGGAGCGTTGTCTCCCATTTCTCCTGAATTTCTGCGTTTTCTGAGGCCTCAGCTGTCTCTTCTGACTCTCTCTGTTATCACCACTTTCTCCTCTTTCTCATGATTCTCTACGATTTCTTCGTTGACTTCTGATTGTGCTTAATTTCCGCGTTATATGCGTTCCCTGCTGTTTGTCTCGATTCTGAGTGTGTACTTCATTGTCTCCGCTTCGTCTTGGATTTCTGCGTTTTTTGCGTTGTCTGCTCCCTCTTCTGACTTTCGGCTTTATCAGCACATTCTCCACTTTCTCATGATGCTCTGCGTTTCCTTCGTAGTATTCTGATTTTGCTTAATTTCTGCGTTTTATACTCTCCCTGCTGTTTCTGGTCTCTTTCTCTAGTCGGAGCGTTGTCTCCCATTTCTCCTGAATTTCTGCGTTTTCTGAGACCTCAGCTGTCTCTTCTGACTCTCTCTGTTATCACCGCTTTCTCCTCTTTCTCATGATTATCTACGATTTCTTCGTTGACTTCTGATTTTGCTTAATTTCCGCGTTATATGCGTTCCCTGCTGTTTGTCTCGATTCTGAGTGTGTACTTCATTGTCTCCGCTTCCTCTTGGATTTCTGCGTTTTTTGCGTTGTCTGCTCCCTCTTCTGACTCTCTGTTTTATCAGCGCATTCTCCCCTTTCTCATGATGCTCTGCGTTTCCTTCGTAGTTTTCTGATTTTGCTTAATTTCTGCGTTTTATACTCTCCCCTCTGTATCTTGTCTCTTTCTCTGGTCGGAGCGTTGTCTCCAATTTCTCCTGAATTTCTGCGTTTTCTGGGGTCTCAGCTGTCTCTTCTGACTCTCTGTTCTATCAGCGCATTCTCCCCTTTCTCATGATGCTCCGCGTTTCCTTCGTAGTATTCTGATTTTGCTTAATTTCTGCGTTTTATTGACTGCCAGCTGTTTCTGATCTCTTTCTCTAGTCGGAGCGTTGTCTCCCATTTCTCCTGAATTTCTGCGTTTTCTGAGGCCTCAGCTGTCTCTTCTGACTCTCTCTGTTATCACCGCTTTCTCCTCTTTCTCATGATTATCTACGATTTCTTCTTTGACTTCAGATTTTGCTTAATTTCCACGTTATATGCGTTCCCTGCTGTTTGTCCCGATTCTGAGTGTGTACTTCACTGTCTCCGCTTCCTCTTGGATTTCTGCGTTTTTTGCGTTGTCTGATCCCTCTTCTGAGTCTCTGGTTTATCAGCGCATTCTCCACTTTCTCATGATGCTCTGTGTTTCCTTCGTAGTTTTCTGTTTTTGCTTAATTTGTGCGTTTTATACTCTCCCCGCTGTATCTTGTCTCTTTCTCTAGTCGGAGCGTTGTCTCCCATTTCTCCTGAATTTCTGCGTTTTCTGAGACCTCAGCTGTCTCTTCTGACTCTCTCTGTTATCACCGCTTTCTCCTCTTTCTCATGATTATCTACGATTTCTTCTTTGACTTCTGATTTTGCTTAATTTCCGCGTTACATGCGTTCCCTGCTGTTTGTCCCGATTCTGAGTGTGTACTTCATTGTCTCCGCTTCCTCTTGGATTTCTGCGTTTTTTGCGTTGTCTGCTCCCTCTTCTGACTGTCGGCTTTATCAGCGCATTCTCCACTTTCTAATGATGCTCTGCGTTTCCTTCGTAGTATTCTGATTTTGCTTAATTTCTGCGTTTAGCAGTCTCCCTGCTGTTTCTTGTCTCTTTCTCTAGTCGGAGCGTTGTCTCCCATTTCTCTTGAATTTCTGCGTTTTCTGAGGCCTCAGCTGTCTGTTCGTAGTCTCTCTGTTATCACCGTTTTCTCCTCTTTCTCATGATTCTCTACGGTTTCTTCGTTGACTTCTGATTGTGCTTAATTTCCGCGTTATATGCGTTCCCTGCTGTTTGCCTGGATTCTGAGTGTGTCCTTCATTGTCTCCGCTTCCTGTTGGATTTCTGCGTTTTTTCCGTTGTCTGCTCCCTCTTCTGACTTTCGGCTTTATCAGCGCATTCTCCACTTTCTCATGATGCTCTGCGTTTCCTTCGTATTATTCTGATTTTGCTTAATTTCTGCGTTTTATACTCTCCCTGCTGTTTCTTGTCTCTTTCTCTAGTCGGAGCGTTGTCTCCCATTTCTCCTGAATTTCTGCGTTTTCTGAGGCCTCAGCTGTCTGTTCGTAGTCTCTCTGTTATCACCGTTTTCTCCTCTTTCTCATGATTATCTACGATTTCTTTGTTGACTTCTGACTTTGCTTAATTTCCGCGTTTTATGCGTTCCCTGCTGTTTCTCTCGATTCTGAGTGTGTACTTTATTGTCTCCACTTCCTCTTGGATTTCTGCGTTTTTTGCGTTGTCTGCTCCCTCTTCTGACTCTCTGCTTTATCAGCGCATTCTCCACTTTCTCATGATGCTCTGCGTTTCCTTCGTAGTTTTCAGTTTTGGCTTAATTTCTGCGTGTTATACTCTGGAGCTGTTTCTTGTCTCTTTCTCTAGTCGGAGCGTTGTCTCCCATTTCTCCTGAATTTCTTCGTTTTCTGAGACCTCAGCTGTCTGTACGGACTCTCTCTGTTATCACCGCTTTCTCCTCTTTCTCATGATTATCTACGATTTCTTCGTTGACTTCTGATTTTGCTTAATTTCCGCGTTATATGCGTTCCCTGCTGTTTGTCTCGATTCTGAGTGTGTACTTCATTGTCTCCGCTTCCTCTTGGATTTCTGCGTTTTTTGCGTTGTCTGCTCCCTCTTCTGACTCTCTGTTTTATCAGCGCATTCTCCCCTTTCTCATGATGCTCTGCGTTTCCTTCGTAGTTTTCTGATTTTGCTTAATTTCTGCGTTTTATACTCTCCCCTCTGTATCTTGTCTCTTCTCTGGTCCGAGCGTTGTCTCCAATTTCTCCTGAATTTCTGCGTTTTCTGGGGTCTCAGCTGTCTCTTCTGATTCTCTGTTTTATCAGCGCATTCTCCCCTTTCTCATGATGCTCTGCGTTTCCTTCCTAGTATTCTGATTTTGCTTAATTTCTGCGTTTTATAGACTGCCAGCTGTTTCTGGTCTCTTTCTCCAGTCGGAGCGTTGTCTCCCATTTCTCCTGAATTTGTGCGTTTTCTGAGGCCTCAGCTGTCTCTTCTGACTCTCTCTGTCATCACCACTTTCTCCGCTTTCTCATGATTATGTACGATTTCTTCGTTGACTTCTAATTTTGCTTAATTTCCGCGTTTTATGCTTTCCCTGCTGTTTGTTTCGATTCTGAGTGTGTACTTCATTGTCTCCGCTTCCTCTTGGATTTTTGCGTTTTTTGCATTGTCTGCTCAATCTTCTGACTCTCTGTTTAATCACCGCATTCTCCACTTTCTCATGATGCTCTGCGTTTCCTTCGTAGTTTCCTAATTTTGCTTAATTTCTGCGTTTTATACTCTCCCCTCTGTATCTTGTCTCTTTCTCTGGTCGGAGCGTTGTCTCCAATTTCTCCTGAATTTCTGCGTTTTCTGGGGTCTCAGCTGTATCTTCTGACTCTCTGTTTTATCAGCGCATTCTCCCCTTTCTCATGATGCTCTACGTTTCCTTCGTAGTATTCTGATTTTGCTTAATTTCTGCGTTTTATACTCTCCCCGCTTTTCCTTGTCTCTATCTCTAGTTGGAGCGTTGTCTCCCATTTCTCCTGAATTTCTGCGTTTTCTGAGACCTCAGCTGTCTCTTCTGACTCTCTCTGTTATCACCGCTTTCTCCTCTTTCTCATGATTATCTACGATTTCTTCTTTGACTTCTGATTTTTCTTAATTTCCGCGTTATATGCGTTCCCTGCTCTTTGTCCCGATTCTGAGTGTGTACTTCATTGTCTCCGCTTAATCTTGGATTTCTGCGTTTTTTGCGTTGTCTGCTCCCTCTTCTGACTTTCGGCTTTATCAGCACATTCTCCACTTTCTCATGATGCTCTGCGTTTCCTTCGTAGTATTCTGATTTTGCTTAATTTCTGCGTTTTATACTCTCCCTGCTGTTTCTTGTCTCTTTCTCTGGTCGGAGCGTTGTCTCCCATTTCCCCTGAATTTCTGCGTTTTCTGAGTTCTCAGCTGTCTGTTCGTAGTCTCTCTGTTATCACCGCTTTCTCCTCTTTCTCATGATTATCTGTGATTTCTTTGTTGACTTCTGACTTTGCTTAATTTCAGCGTTTTATGCGTTCCCTGCTGTTTCTCTCGATTCTGAGTGTGTACTTTATTGTCTCCGCTTCCTCTTGGATTTCTGCGTTTTTTGCGTTGTCTGCTCCCTCTTCTGACTCTCTGCTTCATCAGCGCATTCTCCCCTTTCTCATGATGCTCTCCGTTTCCTTCGTAGTTTTCTGATTTTGCTTAATTTCTGCGTTTTATACTCTCCCCTCTGTATCTTGTCTCTTTCTCTGGTCGGAGCGTTGTCTCCAATTTCTCCTGAATTTCTGCGTTTTCTGGGGTCTCAGCTGTCTCTTCTGACTCTCTGTTTTATCAGCGCATTCTCCCCTTTCTCATGATGCTCTGCGTTTACTTCGTAGTATTCTGATTTTGCTTAATTTCTGCGTTTTATAGACTGCCAGCTGTTTCTGGTCTCTTTCTCTAGTCGGAGCGTTGTCTCCCATTTCTCCTGAATTTGTGCGTTTTCTGAGGCCTCAGCTGTCTCTTCTGACTCTCTCTGTCATCACCACTTTCTCCTCTTTCTCATGATTATGTACGATTTCTTCGTTGACTTCTGATTTTGCTTAATTTCCGCGTTTTAAGCGTTCCCTGCTGTTTGTCTCGATTCTGAGTGTGTACTTCATTGTCTCCGCTTCCTCTTGGATTTCTGCGTTTTTTGCGTTCTGTGCTCCCTCTTCTGACTCTCTGGTTTATCAGCGCATTCTCCACTTCTCTTGATGCTCTGCGTTTCCTTCGTGGTTTTCTGTTTTTGTTTTATTTCTGCGTTTTATACTTTGCCAGCTGTTTCTTGTCTCTTTCTCTAGTCAGAGGGTTGTCTCCTATTTCTCCTGAATTTCTGCGTTTTCTGAGACCTCAGCTGTCTCTTCTGACTCTCTCTGTCATCACCACTTTCTCCTCTTTCTCATGATTATGTACGATTTCTTCGTTGAATTCGGATTTTGCTTAATTTTCGCGTTTTATGCGTTCCCTGCTGTTTGTCTCGATTCTGAGTGTGTACTTCATTGTCTCCGCTTCCTCTTGGATTTCTGCGTTTTTTGCATTGTCTGCTCAATCTTCTGACTCTCTGTTTAATCACCGCATTCTCCACTTTCTCATGATGATCTGCGTTTCCTTCGTAGTTTTCTGATTTTGCTTAATTTCTGCGTTTTATACTCTCCCCAGTGTATCTCGTCTCTTTCTCTAGTCGGAGCGTTGTCTCCCATTTCTCCTGAATTTCTGCGTTTTCTGAGGCCTCAGCTGTCTCTTCTGACTCTCTCTGTTATCACCACTTTCTCCACTTTCTCATGATTCTCTACGATTTCTTCGTTGACTTCTGATTGTGCTTAATTTCCGCGTTATATGCGTTCCCTGCTGTTTGTCTCGATTCTGAGTGTGTACTTCATTGTCTCCGCTTCGTCTTGGATTTCTGCGTTTTTTGCGTTGTCTGCTCCCTCTTCTGACTTTCGGCTTTATCAGCACATTCTCCACTTTCTCATGATGCTCTGCGTTTCCTTCGTAGTATTCTGATTTTGCTTAATTTCTGCGTTTTATACTCTCCCTGCTGTTTCTGGTCTCTTTCTCTAGTCGGAGCGTTGTCTCCCATTTCTCCTGAATTTCTGCGTTTTCTGAGGCCTCAGCTGTCTCTTCTGACTCTCTCTGTTATCACCGCTTTCTCCTCTTTCTCATGATTATCTACGATTTCTTCGTTGACTTCTGATTGTGCTTAATTTCCGCGTTATATGCGTTCCCTGCTGTTTGTCTCGATTCTGAGTGTGTACTTCATTGTCTCCGCTTCCTCTTGGATTTCTGCGTTTTTTGCGTTGTCTGCTCCCCCTTCTGACTCTCTGTTTTATCAGCGCATTCTCCCCTTTCTCATGATGCTCTGCGTTTCCTTCGTAGTTTTCTGATTTTGCTTAATTTCTGCGTTTTATACTCTCCCCTCTGTATCTTGTCTCTTTCTCTGGTCGGAGCGTTGTCTCCAATTTCTCCTGAATTTCTGCATTTTCTGGGGTCTCAGCTGTCTCTTCTGACTCTCTGTTTTATCAGCGCATTCTCCCCTTTCTCATGATGCTCTGCGTTTCCTTCGTAGTATTCTGATTTTGCTTAATTTCTGCGTTTTATAGACTGCCAGCTGTTTCTGGTCTCTTTCTCTAGTCGGAGCGTTGTCTCCCATTTCTCCTGAATTTCTGCGTTTTCTGAGGCCTCAGCTGTCTCTTCTGACTCTCTCTGTTATCACCGCTTTCTCCTCTTTCTCATGATTATCTACGATTTCTTCGTTGACTTCTGATTTTGCTTAATTTCCGCGTTTTATGCGTTCCCTTCTGTTTGTCTCGATTCTGAGTGTGTACTTCATTGTCTCCGCTTCCTCTTGGATTTCTGCGTTTTTTGCGTTGTCTGCTCCATCTTCTGACTCTCTGTTTCATCAGCGCATTCTCCACTTTCTCATGATGCACTGCGATTCCTTCGTAGTTTTCTGATTTTGCTTAATTTCTGCGTTTTATACTCTCCCCGCTGTATCTTGTCTCTTTCTCTATTCGGAGCTTTGTCTCCAATTTCTCCTGAATTTCTGCGTTTTCTGAGGCCTCAGCTGTCTGTACGGACTCTCTCTGTTATCACCGCTTTCTCCTCTTTCTCATGATTATCTACGATTTCTTCTTTGACCTCTGATTTTGCTTAATTTCCGCGTTTTATGCGTTCCCTGCTGTTTGTCTCGATTCTGAGTGTGTACTTCACTGTCTCCGCTTCCTCTTGGATTTCTGCGTTTTTTGCGTTGTCTGCTCCCTCTTCTGACACTCTGCTTTATCAGCGCACTCTCCATTTTCTCATGATGCTCTGCGTTTCCTTCGTAGTTTTCTGATTTTGCTTAATTTCTGCGTTTTATACTCTCCGCGCTCCATCTTGTCTCTTTCTCTACTCGGAGCGTTGTCTCCCATTTCTCCTGAATTTCTGCGTTTTTGGGGGTCTCAGCTGTCTCTTCTGACTCTCTGTTTTATCAGCGCATTCTCCCCTTTCTCATGATGCTCTGCGTTTCCTTCGTAGTATTCTGATTTTGCTTAATTTCTGCGTTTTATACTCTCCCTGCTGTTTCTTGTCTCTTCCTCTAGTCGGAGCGTTGTCTCCCATTTCTCCTGAATTTCTGCGTTTTCTGAGGCCTCAGCTGTCTGTTCGTAGTCTCTCTGTTATCACCGTTTTCTCCTCTTTCTCATGATTCTCTACGATTTCTTCGTTGACTTCTGATTGTGCTTAATTTCCGCGTTATATGCGTTCCCTGCTGTTTGTCTCGATTCTGAGTGTGTACTTCATTGTCTCCGCTTCCTCTTGGATTTCTGCGTTTTTTGCGTTGTCTGCTCCCTCTTCTGACTCTCTGTTTTATCAGCGCATTCTCCCATTTCTCATGATGCTCTGCGTTTCCTTCGTAGTATTCTGATTTTGCTTAATTTCTGCGTTTTATAGACTGCCAGCTGTTTCTGGTCTCTTTCTCTAGTCGGAGCGTTGTCTCCCATTTCTCCTGAATTTGTGCGTTTTCTGAGGCCTCAGCTGTCTCTTCTGACTCTCTCTGTCATCACCACTTTCTCCTCTTTCTCATGATTATGTACGATTTCTTCGTTGACTTCTGATTTTGCTTAATTTCCGCGTTTTAAGCGTTCCCTGCTGTTTGTCTCGATTCTGAGTGTGTACTTCATTGTCTCCGCTTCCTCTTGGATTTCTGCGTTTTTTGCATTCTGTGCTCCCTCTTCTGACTCTCTGGTTTATCAGTGCATTCTCCACTTTCTCTTGATGCTCTGCGTTTCCTTCGTGGTTTTCTGTTTTTGTTTTATTTCTGCGTTTTATACTTTGCCATCTGTTTCTTGTCTCTTTCTCTAGTCAGAGGGTTGTCTCCTATTTCTCCTGAATTTCTGCGTTTTCTGAGACCTCAGCTGTCTCTTCTGACTCTCTCTGTCATCACCACTTTCTCCTCTTTCTCATGATTATGTACGATTTCTTCGTTGAATTCGGATTTTGCTTAATTTTCGCGTTTTATGCGTTCCCTGCTGTTTGTCTCGATTCTGAGTGTGTACTTCATTGTCTCCGCTTCCTCTTGGATTTCTGCGTTTTTTGCATTGTCTGCTCAATCTTCTGACTCTCTGTTTAATCACCGCATTCTCCACTTTCTCATGATGATCTGCGTTTCCTTCGTAGTTTTCTGATTTTGCTTAATTTCTGCGTTTTATACTCTCCCCAGTGTATCTCGTCTCTTTCTCTAGTCGGAGCGTTGTCTCCCATTTCTCCTGAATTTCTGCATTTTCTGAGGCCTCAGCTGTCTCTTCTGACTCTCTCTGTTATCACCACTTTCTCCTCTTTCTCATGATTCTCTACGATTTCTTCGTTGACTTCTGATTGTGCTTAATTTCCGCGTTATATGCGTTCCCTGCTGTTTGTCTCGATTCTGAGTGTGTACTTCATTGTCTCCGCTTCGTCTTGGATTTCTGCGTTTTTTGCGTTGTCTGCTCCCTCTTCTGACTTTCGGCTTTATCAGCACATTCTCCACTTTCTCATGATGCTCTGCGTTTCCTTCGTAGTATTCTGATTTTGCTTAATTTCTGCGTTTTATACTCTCCCTGCTGTTTCTGGTCTCTTTCTCTAGTCGGAGCGTTGTCTCCCATTTCTCCTGAATTTCTGCGTTTTCTGAGACCTCAGCTGTCTCTTCTGACTCTCTCTGTTATCACCGCTTTCTCCTCTTTCTCATGATTATCTACGATTTCTTCGTTGACTTCTGATTGTGCTTAATTTCCGCGTTATATGCGTTCCCTGCTGTTTGTCTCGATTCTGAGTGTGTACTTCATTGTCTCCGCTTCCTCTTGGATTTCTGCGTTTTTTGCGTTGTCTGCTCCCTCTTCTGACTCTCTGTTTTATCAGCGCATTCTCCCCTTTCTCATGATGCTCTGCGTTTCCTTCGTAGTTTTCTGATTTTGCTTAATTTCTGCGTTTTATACTCTCCCCTCTGTATCTTGTCTCTTTCTCTGGTCGGAGCGTTGTCTCCAATTTCTCCTGAATTTCTGCGTTTTCTGGGGTCTCAGCTGTCTCTTCTGACTCTCTGTTTTATCAGCGCATTCTCCCCTTTCTCATGATGATCTGCGTTTCCTTCGTAGTATTCTGATTTTGCTTAATTTCTGCGTTTTATAGACTGCCAGCTGTTTCTGGTCTCTTTCTCTAGTCGGAGCGTTGTCTCCCATTTCTCCTGAATTTCTGCGTTTTCTGAGGCCTCAGCTGTGTGTACGGACTCTCTCTGTTATCACCGCTTTCTCCTCTTTCTCATGATTATCTACGATTTCTTCTTTGACCTCTGATTTTGCTTAATTTCCGCGTTTTATGCGTTCCCTGCTGTTTGTCTCGATTCTGAGTGTGTACTTCATTGTCTCCGCTTCCTCTTGGATTTCTGCGTTTTTTGCGTTGTCTGCTCCCTCTTCTGACACTCTGCTTTATCAGTGCACTCTCCATTTTCTCATGATGCTCTGCGTTTCCTTCGTAGTTTTCTGATTTTGCTTAATTTCTGCGTTTTATACTCTCCGCGCTCTATCTTGTCTCTTTTTGTACTCGGAGCGTTGTCTCCCATTTCTCCTGAATTTCTGCGTTTTCTGAGGCCTCAGCTGTCCCTTCTGACTCTCTCTGTTATCACCGCTTTCTCCTCTTTCTCATGATTATCTACGATTTCTTCGTTGACTTCTGATTTTGCTTAATTTCCGCGTTTTATAAGTTCCCTGCTGTTTGTCTCGATTCTGAGTGTGTACTTCATTGTCTCCGCTTCCTCTTGGATTTCTGCGTTTTTTGCGTTGTCTGCTCCATCTTCTGACTCTCTGTTTCATCAGCGCATTCTCCACTTTCTCATGATGCACTGCGATTCCTTCGTAGTTTTCTGATTTTGCTTAATTTCTGCGTTTTATACTCTCCCCGCTGTATCTTGTCTCTTTCTCTATTCGGAGCGTTGTCTCCCATTTCTCCTGAATTTCTGCGTTTTCTGAGGCCTCAGCTGTCTGTACGGACTCTCTCTGTTATCACTGCTTTCTCCTCTTTCTCATGATTATCTACGATTTCTTCTTTGACCTCTGATTTTGCGTAATTTCCGCGTTTTATGCGTTCCCTGCTGTTTGTCTCGATTCTGAGTGTGTACTTCACTGTCTCCGCTTCCTCTTGGATTTCTGCGTTTTTTGCGTTGTCTGCTCCCTCTTCTGACACTCTGCTTTATCAGCGCACTCTCCATTTTCTCATGATGCTCTGCGTTTCCTTTGTAGTTTTCTGATTTTGCTTAATTTCTGCGTTTTATACTCTCCGCGCTCTATCTTGTCTCTTTCTCTACTCGGAGCGTTGTCTCCCATTTCTCCTGAATTTCTGCGTTTTTTGGGGTCTCAGCTGTCTCTTCTGACTCTCTGTTTTATCAGCGCATTCTCCCCTTTCTCATGATGCTCTGCGTTTCCTTCGTAGTATTCTGATTTTGCTAAATTTCTGCGTTTTATACTCTCCCTGCTGTTTCTTGTCTCTTCCTCTAGTCGGAGCGTTGTCTCCCATTTCTCCTGAATTTCTGCGTTTTCTGAGGCCTCAGCTGTCTGTTCGTAGTCTCTCTGTTATCACCGTTTTCTCCTCTTTCTCATGATTCTCTACGATTTCTTCGTTGACTTCTGATTGTGCTTAATTTCCGCGTTATATGCGTTCCCTGCTGTTTGTCTCGATTCTGAGTGTGTACTTCATTGTCTCCGCTTCCTCTTGGATTTCTGCGTTTTTTGCGTTGTCTGCTCCCTCTTCTGACTCTCTGTTTTATCAGCGCATTCTCCCGTTTCTCATGATGCTCTGCGTTTCCTCCGTAGTATTCTGATTTTGCTTAATTTCTGCGTTTTATAGACTGCCAGCTGTTTCTGGTCTCTTTCTCTAGTCGGAGTGTTGTCTCCCATTTCTCTTGAATTTCTGCGTTTTCTGAGGACTCAGCTGTCTCTTCTGACTCTCTCTGTTATCACCGCTTTCTCCTCTTTCTCATGATTATCTACGATTTCTTCGTTGACTTCTGATTTTGCTTAATTTCCGCGTTTTATGCGTTCCCTGCTGTTTGTCTCGATTCTGAGTGTGTACTTCATTGTCTCCGCTTCCTCTTGGATTTCTGCGTTTTTTGCGTTGTCTGCTCCCTCTTCTGACACTCTGCTTTATCAGCGCACTCTCCACTTTCTCATGATGCTCTGCGTTTCCTTCGTAGTTTTCTAATTTTGCTTAATTTCTGCGTTTTATACTCTCCCCGCTGTATCTTGTCTCTTTCTCTATTCGGAGCGTTGTCTCCGATTTCTCCTGAATTTCTGCGTTTTCTGGGGTCTCAGCTGTCTCTTCTGACTCTCTGTTTTATCAGCGCATTCTCCCCTTTCTCATGATGCTCTGCGTTTCCTTCGTAGTATTCTGATTTTTCTTAATTTCTGCGTTTTATACTCTCCCCGCTTTTTCTTGTCTCTATCTCTAGTCGGAGCGTTGTCTCCCATTTCTCCTGAATTTCTGCGTTTTCTGAGGCCTCAGCTGTCTGTTCGTAGTCTCTCTGTTATCATCGTTTTCTCCTCTTTCTCATGATTCTCTACGATTTCTTCGTTGACTTCTGATTGTGCTTAATTTCCGCGTTATATGCGTTCCCTGCTGTTTGTCTCGATTCTGAGTGTGTACTTCATTGTCTCCGCCTCCTCTTGGATTTCTGCGTTTTTTGCGTTGTCTGCTCCCTCTTCTGACTCTCTGTTTTATCAGCGCATTCTCCCATTTCTCATGATGCTCTGCGTTTCCTTCGTAGTATTCTGATTTTGCTTAATTTCTGCGTTTTATAGACTGCCAGCTGTTTCTGGTCTCTTTCTCTAGTCGGAGCGTTGTCTCCCATTTCTCCTGAATTTGTGCGTTTTCTGAGGCCTCAGCTGTCTCTTCTGACTCTCTCTGTCATCACCACTTTCTCCTCTTTCTCATGATTATGTACGATTTCTTCGTTGACTTCTGATTTTGCTTAATTTCCGCGTTTTATGCGTTCCCTGCTGTTTGTCTCGATTCTGAGTGTGTACTTCATTGTCTCCGCTTCCTCTTGGATTTCTGCGTTTTTTGCATTCTGTGCTCCCTCTTCTGACTCTCTGGTTTATCAGTGCATTCTCCACTTTCTCTTGATGCTCTGCGTTTCCTTCGTGGTTTTCTGTTTTTGTTTTATTTCTGCGTTTTATACTTTGCCAGCTGTTTCTTGTCTCTTTCTCTAGTCAGAGGGTTGTCTCCTATTTCTCCTGAATTTCTGCGTTTTCTGAGACCTCAGCTGTCTCTTCTGACTCTCTCTGTCATCACCACTTTCTCCTCTTTCTCATGATTATGTACGATTTCTTCGTTGAATTCGGATTTTGCTTAATTTTCGCGTTTTATGCGTTCCCTGCTGTTTGTCTCGATTCTGAGTGTGTACTTCATTGTCTCCGCTTCCTCTTGGATTTCTGCGTTTTTTGCATTGTCTGCTCAATCTTCTGACTCTCTGTTTAATCACCGCATTCTCCACTTTCTCATGGTGATCTGCGTTTCCTTCGTAGTTTTCTGATTTTGCTTAATTTCTGCGTTTTATACTCTCCCCAGTGTATCTCGTCTCTTTCTCTAGTCGGAGCGTTGTCTCCCATTTCTCCTGAATTTCTGCGTTTTCTGAGGCCTCAGCTGTCTCTTCTGACTCTCTCTGTTATCACCACTTTCTCCTCTTTCTCATGATTCTCTACGATTTCTTCGTTGACTTCTGATTGTGCTTAATTTCCGCGTTATATGCGTTCCCTGCTGTTTGTCTCGATTCTGAGTGTGTACTTCATTGTCTCCGCTTCCTCTTGGATTTCTGCGTTTTTTGCGTTGTCTGCTCCCTCTTCTGACTTTCGGCTTTATCAGCACATTCTCCACTTTCTCATGATGCTCTGCGTTTCCTTCGTAGTATTCTGATTTTGCTTAATTTCTGCGTTTTATACTCTCCCTGCTGTTTCTGGTCTCTTTCTCTAGTCGGAGCGTTGTCTCCCATTTCTCCTGAATTTCTGCGTTTTCTGAGGCCTCAGCTGTCTCTTCTGACTCTCTCTGTTATCACCGCTTTCTCCTCTTTCTCATGATTATCTACGATTTCTTCGTTGACTTCTGATTTTGCTTAATTTCCGCGTTATATGCGTTCCCTGCTGTTTGTCTCGATTCTGAGTGTGTACTTCATTGTCTCCGCTTCCTCTTGGATTTCTGCGTTTTTTGCGTTGTCTGCTCCCTCTTCTGACTCTCTGTTTTATCAGCGCATTCTCCCCTTTCTCATGATGCTCTGCGTTTCCTTCGTAGTTTTCTGATTTTGCTTAATTTCTGCGTTTTATACTCTCCCCTCTGTATCTTGTCTCTTTCTCTGGTCGGAGCGTTGTCTCCAATTTCTCCTGAATTTCTGCGTTTTCTGGGGTCTCAGCTGTCTCTTCTGACTCTCTGTTCTATCAGCGCATTCTCCCCTTTCTCATGATGCTCCGCGTTTCCTTCGTAGTATTCTGATTTTGCTTAATTTCTGCGTTTTATTGACTGCCAGCTGTTTCTGATCTCTTTCTCTAGTCGGAGCGTTGTCTCCCATTTCTCCTGAATTTCTGCGTTTTCTGAGGCCTCAGCTGTCTCTTCTGACTCTCTCTGTCATCACCACTTTCTCCTCTTTCTCATGATTATGTACGATTTCTTCGTTGAATTCGGATTTTGCTTAATTTTCGCGTTTTATGCGTTCCCTGCTGTTTGTCTCGATTCTGAGTGTGTACTTCATTGTCTCCGCTTCCTCTTGGATTTCTGCGTTTTTTGCATTGTCTGCTCAATCTTCTGACTCTCTGTTTAATCACCGCATTCTCCACTTTCTCATGATGATCTGCGTTTCCTTCGTAGTTTTCTGATTTTGCTTAATTTCTGCGTTTTATACTCTCCCCAGTGTATCTCGTCTCTTTCTCTAGTCGGAGCGTTGTCTCCCATTTCTCCTGAATTTCTGCGTTTTCTGAGGCCTCAGCTGTCTCTTCTGACTCTCTCTGTTATCACCACTTTCTCCTCTTTCTCATGATTCTCTACGATTTCTTCGTTGACTTCTGATTGTGCTTAATTTCCGCGTTATATGCGTTCCCTGCTGTTTGTCTCGATTCTGAGTGTGTACTTCATTGTCTCCGCTTCGTCTTGGATTTCTGCGTTTTTTGCGTTGTCTGCTCCCTCTTCTGACTTTCGGCTTTATCAGCACATTCTCCACTTTCTCATGATGCTCTGCGTTTCCTTCGTAGTATTCTGATTTTGCTTAATTTCTGCGTTTTATACTCTCCCTGCTGTTTCTGGTCTCTTTTTCTAGTCGGAGCGTTGTCTCCCATTTCTCCTGAATTTCTGCGTTTTCTGAGGCCTCAGCTGTGTGTACGGACTCTCTCTGTTATCACCGCTTTCTCCTCTTTCTCATGATTATCTACTATTTCTTCTTTGACCTCTGATTTTGCTTAATTTCCGCGTTTTATGCGTTCCCTGCTGTTTGTCTCGATTCTGAGTGTGTACTTCACTGTCTCCGCTTCCTCTTGGATTTCTGCGTTTTTTGCGTTGTCTGCTCCCTCTTCTGACACTCTGCTTTATCAGCGCACTCTCCATTTTCTCATGATGCTCTGCGTTTCCTTCGTAGTTTTCTGATTTTGCTTAATTTCTGCGTTTTATATTCTCCGCGCTCTATCTTGTCTCTTTCTGTACTCGGAGCGTTGTCTCCCATTTCTCCTGAATTTCTGCGTTTTTTTGGGTCTCAGCTGTCTCTTCTGACTCTCTGTTTTATCAGCGCATTCTCCCCTTTCTCATGATGCTCTGCGTTTCCTTCGTAGTATTCTGATTTTGCTTAATTTCTGCGTTTTATAGACTGCCAGCTGTTTCTGGTCTCTTTCTCTAGTCGGAGTGTTGTCTCCCATTTCTCTTGAATTTCTGCGTTTTCTGAGGACTCAGCTGTCTCTTCTGACTCTCTCTGTTATCACCGCTTTCTCCTCTTTCTCATGATTATCTACGATTTCTTCGTTGACTTCTGATTTTGCTTAATTTCCGCGTTTTATGCGTTCCCTGCTGTTTGTCTCGATTCTGAGTGTGTACTTCATTGTCTCCGCTTCCTCTTGGATTTCTGCGTTTTTTGCGTTGTCTGCTCCCTCTTCTGACACTCTGCTTTATCAGCGCACTCTCCACTTTGTCATGATGCTCTGCGTTTCCTTCGTAGTTTTCTTATTTTGCTTAATTTCTGCGTTTTATACTCTCCCCGCTGTATCTTGTCTCTTTCTCTATTCGGAGCGTTGTCTCCGATTTCTCCTGAATTTCTGCGTTTTCTGGGGTCTCAGCTGTCTCTTCTGACTCTCTGTTTTATCAGCGCATTCTCCCCTTTCTCATGATGCTCTGCGTTTCCTTCGTAGTATTCTGATTTTTCTTAATTTCTGCGTTTTATACTCTCCCCGCTTTTTCTTGTCTCTATCTCTACTCGGAGCGTTGTCTCCCATTTCTCCTGAATTTCTGCGTTTTCTGAGGCCTCAGCTGTCTGTTCGTAGTCTCTCTGTTATCATCGTTTTCTCCTCTTTCTCATGATTCTCTACGATTTCTTCGTTGACTTCTGATTGTGCTTAATTTCCGCGTTATATGCGTTCCCTGCTGTTTGTCTCGATTCTGAGTGTGTACTTCATTGTCTCCGCTTCCTCTTGGATTTCTGCGTTTTTTGCGTTGTCTGCTCCCTCTTCTGACTCTCTGTTTTATCAGCGCATTCTCCCCTTTCTCATGATGCTCTGCGTTTCCTTCGTAGTATTCTGATTTTGCTTAATTTCTGCGTTTTATAGACTGCCAGCTGTTTCTGGTCTCTTTCTCTAGTCGGAGCGTTGTCTCCCATTTCTCCTGAATTTCTGCGTTTTCTGAGGCCTCAGCTGTCTCTTCTGACTCTCTCTGTTATCACCGCTTTCTCCTCTTTCTCATGATTTTCTACGATTTCTTCGTTGACTTCTGATTTTGCTTAATTTCCGCGTTATATGCGTTCCCTGCTGTTTGTCTCGATTCTGAGTGTGTACTTCATTGTCTCCGCTTCCTCTTGGATTTCTGCGTTTTTTGCGTTGTCTGCTCCCTCTTCTGACTCTCTGTTTTATCAGCGCATTCTCCCCTTTCTCATGATGCTCTGCGTTTCCTTCGTAGTTTTCTGATTTTGCTTAATTTCTGCGTTTTATACTCTCCCCTCTGTATCTTGTCTCTTTCTCTGGTCGGAGCGTTGTCTCCAATTTCTCCTGAATTTCTGCGTTTTCTGGGGTCTCAGCTGTCTCTTCTGACTCTCTGTTCTATCAGCGCATTCTCCCCTTTCTCATGATGCTCCGCGTTTCCTTCGTAGTATTCTGATTTTGCTTAATTTCTGCGTTTTATTGACTGCCAGCTGTTTCTGATCTCTTTCTCTAGTCGGAGCGTTGTCTCCCATTTCTCCTGAATTTCTGCGTTTTCTGAGGCCTCAGCTGTCTCTTCTGACTCTCTCTGTTATCACCGCTCTCTCCTCTTTGTCATGATTATCTACGATTTCTTCGTTGACTTCTGATTTTGCTTAATTTCCGCGTTTTATGCGTTCCCTGCTGTTTGTCTCGATTCTGAGTGTGTACTTCATTGTCCCCGCTTCCTCTTGGATTTCTGCGTTTTTTGCGTTGTCTGCTCTCTCTTCTGACTCTCTGTTTCATCAGCGCATTCTCCACTTTCTCATGATGCACTGCGATTCCTTCGTAGTTTTCTGATTTTGCTTAATTTCTGCGTTTTATACTCTCCCCGCTGTATCTTGTCTCTTTCTTTAGTCGGAGCGTTGTCTCCCATTCTCCTGAATTTCTGCCTTTTCTGAGGGCTCAGCTGTCTCTTCTGACTCTCTCTGTTATCACCGCTTTCTCCTCTTTCTCATGATTATCTACTATTTCTTCTTTGACCTCTGATTTTGCTTAATTTCCGAGTTTTATGCGTTCCCTGCTGTTTGTCTCGATTCTGAGTGTGTACTTCACTGTCTCCGCTTCCTCTTGGATTTCTGCGTTTTTTGCGTTGTCTGCTCCCTCTTCTGAGTCTCTGGTTTATCAGCGCATTCTCCACTTTCTCATGATGCTCTGTGTTTCATTTGTAGTTTTCTGTTTTTGCTTAATTTGTGCGTTTTATACTCTCCCCGCTGTATCTTGTCTCTTTCTCTAGTCGGAGCGTTGTCTCCCATTTCTCCTGAATTTCTGCGTTTTCTGAGACCTCAGCTGTCTCTTCTGTCTTTCTCTGTTATCACTGCTTTCTCCTCTTTCTCATGATTATCTACGATTTCTTCTTTGACTTCTAATTTTGCTTAATTTCTGCGTTTTATACTCTCCCTGCTGTTTCTTGTCTCTTTCTCTAGTCGGAGCGTTGTCTCCCATTTCTCCTCAATTTCTGCGTTTTCTGAGGCCTCAGCTGTCTGTTCGTAGTCTCTCTGTTATCACCGTTTTCTCCTCTTTCTCATGATTCTCTACGATTTCTTCGTTGACTTCTGATTTTGCTTAATTTCCGTGTTATATGCGTTCCCTGCTGTTTGCCTGGATTCTGAGTGTGTACTTCATTGTCTCCTCTTCCGCTTGGATTTCTGCGTTTTTTGCCTTGTCTGCTCCCTCTTCTGACACTCTGCTTTATCAGCGCACTCTCCACTTTCTCTTGATGCTCTGCGTTTCCTTCGTAGTTTTCTGATTTTGCTTAATTTCTGCGTTTTATACTCTCCCCGCTGTTTCTTGTCTCTTTCTCTAGTCGGAGCGTTGTCTCCCATTTCTCCTGAATTTCTGCGTTTTCTGAGGCCTCAGCTGTCTGTTCGTAGTCTCTCTGTTATCACCGCTTTCTCCTCTTTCTCATGATTATCTACGATTTCTTCGTTGACTTCTGATTTTGCTTAATTTCCGCGTTTTATGCGTTCCCTTCTGTTTGTCTCGATTCTGTGTGTGTACTTCATTGTCTCCACTTCCTCTTGGATTTCTGCGTTTTTTGCGTTGTCTGCTCCGTCTTCTGACTCTCTGCTTTATCAGCGCATTCTCCACTTTCTCATGATGCTCTGCGTTTCCTTCGTAGTTTTCTGTTTTTGCTTAATTTCTGCGTTTTATAGTCTGCCAGCTGTTTCTTCTCTCTTTGTCTAGTCGCAGCGTTGTCTCCCATTTCTCCTGAATTTCTGCGTTTTCTGAGGCCTCAGCTGTCTCTTCTGACTCTCTGTTTTATCAGCACATTCTCCACTATCTCATGATGCTCTGTGTTTCCTTCGTAGTATTCTGATTTTGCTTAATTTCTGCGTTTTATACTCTCCCTGCTGTTTCTTGTCTGTTTCTCTAGTCGGACCGTTGTCTCCCATTTCTCTTGAATTTCTGTGATTTCTGAATCCTCAGCTGTCTGTTCGGACTCTCTCTGTTATCACCGCTTTCTCCTCTTTCTCATGATTATCTACGATTTCTTCTTTGACTTCTGATTTTGCTTAATTTCCGCGTTTTATGCGTTCCCTGCTGTTTGTCTCGATTCTGACTGTGTCCTTCATTGTCTCCCCTTCCTCTTGGATTTCTGCGTTTTTTGCGTTGTCTGCTCCCTCTTCTGACTCTCTGTTTTATCAGCGCATTCTCCACTTTCTCATGATGCTCTGCGTTTCCTTCGTAGTATTCTGATTTTGCTTAATTTCTGCGTTTTATACTCTCCCTGCTGTTTCTGGTCTCTTTTTATAGTCGGAGCGTTGTCTCCCATTTCTCCTGAATTTCTGCGTTTTCTGAGACCTCAGCTGTCTCTTCTGACTCTCTCTGTTATCACCGCTTTCTCCTCTTTCTCATGATTATCTACGATTTCTTCGTTGACTTCTGATTGTGCTTAATTTCCGCGTTATATGCGTTCCCTGCTGTTTGTCTCGATTCTGAGTGTGTACTTCATTGTCTCCGCTTCCTCTTGGATTTCTGCGTTTTTTGCGTTGTCTGCTCCCTCTTCTGACTCTCTGTTTTATCAGCGCATTCTCCCCTTTCTCATGATGCTCTGCGTTTCCTTCGTAGTTTTCTGATTTTGCTTAATTTCTGCGTTTTATACTCTCCCCTCTGTATCTTGTCTCTTTCTCTGGTCGGAGCGTTGTCTCCAATTTCTCCTGAATTTCTGCGTTTTCTGGGGTCTCAGCTGTCTCTTCTGACTCTCTGTTTTATCAGCGCATTCTCCCCTTTCTCATGATGCTCTGCGTTTCCTTCGTAGTATTCTGATTTTGCTTAATTTCTGCGTTTTATAGACTGCCAGCTGTTTCTGGTCTCTTTCTCTAGTCGGAGCGTTGTCTCCCATTTCTCCTGAATTTCTGCGTTTTCTGAGGCCTCAGCTGTGTGTACGGACTCTCTCTGTTATCACCGCTTTCTCCTCTTTCTCATGATTATCTACGATTTCTTCTTTGACCTCTGATTTTGCTTAATTTCCGCGTTTTATGCGTTCCCTGCTGTTTGTCTCGATTCTGAGTGTGTACTTCACTGTCTCCGCTTCCTCTTGGATTTCTGCGTTTTTTGCGTTGTCTGCTCCCTCTTCTGACACTCTGCTTTATCAGCGCACTCTCCATTTTCTCATGATGCTCTGCGTTTCCTTCGTAGTTTTCTGATTTTGCTTAATTTCTGCGTTTTATACTCTCCGCGCTCTATCTTGTCTCTTTCTGTACTCGGAGCGTTGTCTCCCATTTCTCCTGAATTTCTGCGTTTTTTTGGGTCTCAGCTGTCTCTTCTGACTCTCTGTTTTATCAGCGCATTCTCCCCTTTCTCATGATGCTCTGCGTTTCCTTCGTAGTATTCTGATTTTGCTTAATTTCTGCGTTTTATAGACTGCCAGCTGTTTCTGGTCTCTTTCTCTAGTCGGAGTGTTGTCTCCCATTTCTCTTGAATTTCTGCGTTTTCTGAGGACTCAGCTGTCTCTTCTGACTCTCTCTGTTATCACCGCTTTCTCCTCTTTCTCATGATTATCTACGATTTCTTCGTTGACTTCTGATTTTGCTTAATTTCCGCGTTTTATGCGTTCCCTGCTGTTTGTCTCGATTCTGAGTGTGTACTTCATTGTCTCCGCTTCCTCTTGGATTTCTGCGTTTTTTGCGTTGTCTGCTCCCTCTTCTGACACTCTGCTTTATCAGCGCACTCTCCACTTTGTCATGATGCTCTGCGTTTCCTTCGTAGTTTTCTTATTTTGCTTAATTTCTGCGTTTTATACTCTCCCCGCTGTATGTTGTCTCTTTCTCTATTCGGAGCGTTGTCTCCGATTTCTCCTGAATTTCTGCGTTTTCTGGGGTCTCAGCTGTCTCTTCTGACTCTCTGTTTTATCAGCGCATTCTCCCCTTTCTCATGATGCTCTGCGTTTCCTTCGTAGTATTCTGATTTTTCTTAATTTCTGCGTTTTATACTCTCCCCGCTTTTTCTTGTCTCTATCTCTACTCGGAGCGTTGTCTCCCATTTCTCCTGAATTTCTGCGTTTTCTGAGGCCTCAGCTGTCTGTTCGTAGTCTCTCTGTTATCATCGTTTTCTCCTCTTTCTCATGATTCTCTACGAATTCTTCGTTGACTTCTGATTGTGCTTAATTTCCGCGTTATATGCGTTCCCTGCTGTTTGTCTCGATTCTGAGTGTGTACTTCATTGTCTCCGCTTCCTCTTGGATTTCTGCGTTTTTTGCGTTGTCTGCTCCCTCTTCTGACTCTCTGTTTTATCAGCGCATTCTCCCCTTTCTCATGATGCTCTGCGTTTCCTTCGTAGTATTCTGATTTTGCTTAATTTCTGCGTTTTATAGACTGCCAGCTGTTTCTGGTCTCTTTCTCTAGTCGGAGCGTTGTCTCCCATTTCTCCTGAATTTCTGCGTTTTCTGAGGCCTCAGCTGTCTCTTCTGACTCTCTCTGTTATCACCGCTTTCTCCTCTTTCTCATGATTTTCTACGATTTCTTCGTTGACTTCTGATTTTGCTTAATTTCCGCGTTATATGCGTTCCCTGCTGTTTGTCTCGATTCTGAGTGTGTACTTCATTGTCTCCGCTTCCTCTTGGATTTCTGCGTTTTTTGCGTTGTCTGCTCCCTCTTCTGACTCTCTGTTTTATCAGCGCATTCTCCCCTTTCTCATGATGCTCTGCGTTTCCTTCGTAGTTTTCTGATTTTGCTTAATTTCTGCGTTTTATACTCTCCCCTCTGTATCTTGTCTCTTTCTCTGGTCGGAGCGTTGTCTCCAATTTCTCCTGAATTTCTGCGTTTTCTGGGGTCTCAGCTGTCTCTTCTGACTCTCTGTTCTATCAGCGCATTCTCCCCTTTCTCATGATGCTCCGCGTTTCCTTCGTAGTATTCTGATTTTGCTTAATTTCTGCGTTTTATTGACTGCCAGCTGTTTCTGATCTCTTTCTCTAGTCGGAGCGTTGTCTCCCATTTCTCCTGAATTTCTGCGTTTTCTGAGGCCTCAGCTGTCTCTTCTGACTCTCTCTGTTATCACCGCTCTCTCCTCTTTCTCATGATTATCTACGATTTCTTCGTTGACTTCTGATTTTGCTTAATTTCCGCGTTTTATGCGTTCCCTGCTGTTTGTCTCGATTCTGAGTGTGTACTTCATTGTCCCCGCTTCCTCTTGGATTTCTGCGTTTTTTGCGTTGTCTGCTCTCTCTTCTGACTCTCTGTTTCATCAGCGCATTCTCCACTTTCTCATGATGCACTGCGATTCCTTCGTAGTTTTCTGATTTTGCTTAATTTCTGCGTTTTATACTCTCCCCGCTGTATCTTGTCTCTTTCTTTAGTCGGAGCGTTGTCTCCCATTCTCCTGAATTTCTGCCTTTTCTGAGGGCTCAGCTGTCTCTTCTGACTCTCTCTGTTATCACCGCTTTCTCCTCTTTCTCATGATTATCTACTATTTCTTCTTTGACCTCTGATTTTGCTTAATTTCCGAGTTTTATGCGTTCCCTGCTGTTTGTCTCGATTCTGAGTGTGTACTTCACTGTCTCCGCTTCCTCTTGGATTTCTGCGTTTTTTGCGTTGTCTGCTCCCTCTTCTGAGTCTCTGGTTTATCAGCGCATTCTCCACTTTCTCATGATGCTCTGTGTTTCATTTGTAGTTTTCTGTTTTTGCTTAATTTGTGCGTTTTATACTCTCCCCGCTGTATCTTGTCTCTTTCTCTAGTCGGAGCGTTGTCTCCCATTTCTCCTGAATTTCTGCGTTTTCTGAGACCTCAGCTGTCTCTTCTGTCTTTCTCTGTTATCACTGCTTTCTCCTCTTTCTCATGATTATCTACGATTTCTTCTTTGACTTCTAATTTTGCTTAATTTCTGCGTTTTATACTCTCCCTGCTGTTTCTTGTCTCTTTCTCTAGTCGGAGCGTTGTCTCCCATTTCTCCTCAATTTCTGCGTTTTCTGAGGCCTCAGCTGTCTGTTCGTAGTCTCTCTGTTATCACCGTTTTCTCCTCTTTCTCATGATTCTCTACGATTTCTTCGTTGACTTCTGATTGTGCTTAATTTCCGCGTTATATGCGTTCCCTGCTGTTTGCCTGGATTCTGAGTGTGTACTTCATTGTCTCCTCTTCCGCTTGGATTTCTGCGTTTTTTGCCTTGTCTGCTCCCTCTTCTGACACTCTGCTTTATCAGCGCACTCTCCACTTTCTCTTGATGCTCTGCGTTTCCTTCGTAGTTTTCTGATTTTGCTTAATTTCTGCGTTTTATACTCTCCCCGCTGTTTCTTGTCTCTTTCTCTAGTCGGAGCGTTGTCTCCCATTTCTCCTGAATTTCTGCGTTTTCTGAGGCCTCAGCTGTCTGTTCGTAGTCTCTCTGTTATCACCGCTTTCTCCTCTTTCTCATGATTATCTACGATTTCTTCGTTGACTTCTGATTTTGCTTAATTTCCGCGTTTTATGCGTTCCCTGCTGTTTGTCTCGATTCTGTGTGTGTACTTCATTGTCTCCACTTCCTCTTGGATTTCTGCGTTTTTTGCGTTGTCTGCTCCGTCTTCTGACTCTCTGCTTTATCAGCGCATTCTCCACTTTCTCATGATGCTCTGCGTTTCCTTCGTAGTTTTCTGTTTTTGCTTAATTTCTGCGTTTTATAGTCTGCCAGCTGTTTCTTCTCTCTTTGTCTAGTCGCAGCGTTGTCTCCCATTTCTCCTGAATTTCTGCGTTTTCTGAGGCCTCAGCTGTCTCTTCTGACTCTCTGTTTTATCAGCACATTCTCCACTTTCTCATGATGCTCTGTGTTTCCTTCGTAGTATTCTGATTTTGCTTAATTTCTGCGTTTTATACTCTCCCTGCTGTTTCTTGTCTGTTTCTCTAGTCGGACCGTTGTCTCCCATTTCTCTTGAATTTCTGTGATTTCTGAATCCTCAGCTGTCTGTTCGGACTCTCTCTGTTATCACCGCTTTCTCCTCTTTCTCATGATTATCTACGATTTCTTCTTTGACTTCTGAATTTGCTTAATTTCCGCGTTTTATGCGTTCCCTGCTGTTTGTCTCGATTCTGACTGTGTCCTTCATTGTCTCCCCTTCCTCTTGGATTTCTGCGTTTTTTGCGTTGTCTGCTCCCTCTTCTGACTCTCTGTTTTATCAGCGCATTCTCCACTTTCTCATGATGCTCTGCGTTTCCTTCGTAGATTTCTGATTTTGCTTAATTTCTGCGATTTATACTCTCCCCGCTGTATCTTGTCTCTTTCCCTAGTCGGAGCGTTGTCTCCCATTTCTCCTGAATTTCTGCGTTTTCTGGGGTCTGAGCTGTCTCTTCTGACTCTCTGTTTTATCAGCTCATTCTACCCCTTTCTCATGATGCTCTGCGTTTCCTTCGTAGTATTCTGATTTTGCTTAATTTCCGCGTTTTATCTGTTCCTTGCTGTTTGTCTCGATTCTAAGTGTGTACTTCACTGTCTCCGCTTCCTCTTGGATTTCTGCATTTTTTGCGTTCTCTGCTCCCTCTTCTGACTCTCTGCTTTATCAGCTCATTCTCCACTTTCTCATGATGCTCTGCGTTTCCTTCGTAGTATTCTGATTTTGCTTAATTTCTGCGTTTTATACTCTCCCCGCTGTTTCTTGTCTCTTTCTCTACTCGGAGCGTTGTCTCCAATTTCTCCTGAATTTCTGCGTTTTCTGACGTCTCAGCCGTCTGTTCGGACTCTCTCTGTTATCACCGCTTTCTCCTCTTTCTCATGATTATCTACGATTTCCTCGTTGAGTTCTGATTTTGCTTAGTTTCCGCGTTTTATGCCTTTCCTGCTGTTTGTCTCGATTCTGAGTGTGTACTTCATTGTCTCCGCTTCCTCTTGGATTTCTGCGTTTTTGGCGTTGTCTGCTCCCTCTTCTGACTCTCTACTTGATCAGCGCATTCTCCACTTTCTCATGATGCTCTGCGTTTCCTTCGTAGTATTCTGATTTTGCTTAATTTCTGCGTTTTATACTCTCCTGGCTTTTTCTTGTCTCTTTCTCTAGTCGGAGCATTGTCTCCCATTTCTCCTGAATTTCTGCGTTTTCTGAGGCCTCAGCTGTCTCTTCTGACTCTCTCTGTTATCACCGCTTTCTCCTCTTTCTCATGATTATCTACGATTTCTTCTTCGTCTTCTGATTTTGCTTGATTTCCGCGTTTTATGCTTTCCCTGCTGTTTGTCTCTATTCTGACTGTGTACTTCATTGTCTCCGCTTCCTCTTGAATATCTGCGTTTTTTGCGTTGTCTGTTCCCTTTTCTTACTCTCTGTGTTATCAGTGCGTTCTTCACTTTCTAATGATGCTCTGCGTTTACTTTGTTTTTTTCTGTTTACTACTGCGTTTATATGCGTGTTCTGTTGTTTGCCCTGATACTCTCTGTTTACTGCGTTGTCTCCGTATTCTCTTGAACTTCTGCATTTTCTGCGTTTTCTGCTCCCTCCTCTGCCTCTTTCTGTTCTCTACTCTTTCTCCTTTTTCTTCTGATTCTCTGCGTTTTCTGCGTTGTCTCCTCTTTCTGCTGAATTTCTTGGTTTTCTGCTCTCTCTTTTTAATCTGTCTCTTTTCATCATTCGTTCCCATTTCTCCTCATTCTCTGTGTTTTCTGCTCTTTCTGCTAAATTTCTGCATTTTATGCGCTCTCTGTTGTTTCCCTGGAATCTCTCTGTTTTCTGCCTTGTCTCCGCTTTCTCCTCAATTTCTGCGTTTTCTGCGTTCTGTTCCTTCTCACCTGATTCTCTGCATGTTCTGCGTTGTCTCCTCTTTCTCCTGATCCCGTACGTTTTCTGCTCTTTCTGCTTAAGTTTTGCCTATTATGCGTTCTCTGCTGTTTCCACTGATTTTCTCTGTTTTCTGCGTTGTCTCCGCTCTTCCTGAATTTCTGCATTTTCTGAGTTCTCTGCTCCCGCTCCTAATTCTCTCTGTTTACGGCATTGTCTCTTCTTTTCTCCATAATTTCTGCGTTTTCTTCGTTCTCTGATTTCTCTTCTGATTCTCTGTTGTGTCATTGTTCTCTCTTGTTTGCCTTGATTTTCTGCATTTTCTGTTCTCTGTCCTGATTGTCCCTGTTTTCTGCTTATTCTCTTCTCTCAGCTGATTCTCTCTGTTTTCTGCGTTGTCTCCTCTATCTCCTGAATTTCTGCGTTTTCTGCATTGTCTGCTCTCTCTCTTTATTCTCCCCGTTTTCTGTGTACTCTTTTCTCACACCTGAATCTCTGCTTTTTCTGCGTTTCGTCTCCTCTCTGCTAATTTTCTGCTTTCTCTACGCTGTCTGTGTATTCTGTTTTCTGTGTTGTCTCCTCTTGTCCCTGATTTTCTGCGTTCTGTACATTCTCTCCTCTGTCCTGATTCTCTCCCTTTTATGCGTTGTCCTCTCTCTCAGCTGATTCTCTGCGTTTTTTGCATTCTCTGCTCTCTTACCCGATTCTCTGAGTTTTCTTCGTTGTCTCCTTCCTCCTAATTTTCTGCGTATTCCGCTTTCTGTGCTCTCTCTGTTGACTCTCTTTGTTTTCTGCCTTTTCCCCTGTTTTTTCTGATTCTGCGTTTTTGGCGTTCTCTCGTCTCTCTTTTGATTCTCTTTGTTTTCTGTGTTCTATCATTTCTCTGCTGATTCTCTTTGTTTTCTCTGTTCTCTCCTATGTATTCCTATTCCCTCTGTTTCCTGCTTTCTCTCCACTATCACCTTATTTTCTCTGTGTTTTTTGTTCTCTCCTCTCTCTCCTGATTGTCTTTGTATTCTGAGTTGTTTACTGTCTTTTCTGATCCTCTACACTTTCTGCGTTCTCTTCTCTCGCTCATGATTCTCTCTGTATTCTTTGTTCTCTCCCATGAGACCTACACTACAGTGTGTTAGCCAGCTTACTCCTAAGGGTGTCCTGGAACAGTGCCTCTGGGTATCAGATTGTAACGCTTCTGTTCGCGTCTCCCCAGAATGACAATAAGGCCTGATCTACCTGACAGTAGCTATTATTGTGTCATTGTAGCTTTTGTTTGCTGTGGTTTATGAGTTCCCACCTGCTGTCAGGTTGTCTGACTAGCCAGGATGCATTCTGGCAGGTGTGTCCTGTGTTTCTTCACTTAAGAGCATTCTCTGCTGTCCCCCACATGGCAGGGTGTCTTGTCACACCCTCTGTCTTCATCTGAGTGTTTCCTCTCATGGTCCTTCAATGTCTGCCTCTGTCATAGACATCTCCTGTAAACAGAAGTTAAGTTAAGGTTAGAAGCTTGAAATGTTCAGTTTTAACGTACTCACATAATCAATAAGTTACGTATAGTTCATTTCGCTCGTCTTAGGGGCCTGTACTGTCAGGTTATTTTATGATTCCTGTGTCTGTGTGTTTGTAGATTATATGAAGGAATGATTGTTTAAATTTAACCTACCAGTAGCCGAATCTATTGAATGTTCTCATCTTGTCTTTGGCATAGTTGACTAAGATAACCCACACGGGTTCTTCAGCTTGGGAAAACAAGAAGATCCTGGCCGTCTCCTTCGCACCTCTGGTGCAGCTGTGTTGCTTGGAGTGGGAGAAATCAAGACTCATCCAGTTACATGAGTACGGGGACCCTGACTCTGCTGTTCAGTTCTTTCAATGTCTTAAAAAGCATTTGCAACCTTCTGTAGCCATAAACTTTTCCAAGTGATATTTTGGTAATTTAAACATTATAAGTCGCGCCCTGGCCGGTTTGGCTCAGCGGTTGGAGCACCGACCTGCAGACCAGAGAGTCCCAGGTTCGGTTCCCGCTAGGGGCACGTACCAAAATAAATAAATAAATAAATAAATAAATAAATAAATAAATAAATAAATAAATATTATAAGTCACCCAGCCGGTATGGCTCAGTGGATTGAGCGATGTCCCATGAATTGAGAGGTCTAGGTTCGATTCCCAGTGAGGGCATATGCCCAGGTTGCAGGCTTTATCCCCAGTAGGGGATATGCACGAGGTAGCCAATCGATGCTTCTCTCTCACATTGAAATTTTTATCTCATCTCTCTCTCTCCCTTCCTCTTTCTCTAAAAAAATCAACAAAATTATTTTTTTTTAAATTATAATCCATTTCCAGCACATTGTAGGTTATTTTAGCCTTGTTTTCAAATCTGCAGAGAGCTGCTACTGGTAATGCCATGAGAAGCAGAAGAGCCACATAGAAGGTAGTTAAAACTGCCTTGTGGAGAGTGTGTCCCGGGCACCTCTGGACATGATGCTCCTGCAGATCCCAGGTCCCTCTGCCCCGGGGCAGCTGATGGCCACTCTACTTGTCTGTGGGGTTGGGGCAGGTCTGTAGTGGGGCCTTCCTTGGCCAGGCCTGTGCCTTTCACTCTGTCATGGTATTGAACCAGCAAAGAGCTAAGCATTCTTGCAAATGTAGTTTCATAATTTCAATAAAAATATACACAGCAAGGAGAATTGCAAATCTTCATTTAAAATAAAACCACTCAGCATGCACTGTACTTTCTGATAATTTAGAAAATTTTTTTAAAAAAGGAAAAAAGTCACCTTAATCTCACCACCAAAAGAAAATATATGTTAGTGAATTCCTTCCGGATTGTATTTTAATTTATAAAAAGGATCATTTATGAAACAGTGACAGCATTCTCAGCCTCTGCTAAGTGCAGGTCACGTGAGGCTGACATGATCATTGAAACGTGATGAACTGTGATCATGAGCATCTGTAGAAAGGAGAAAGGGACTCTGAGGCATCAAGTTTGTAGAGAGTGAGATGTTTGAGAGGAATTCCCTAAGGAGAGAATAGAAGGAGGGAAGGATATGAGCTGGGATCGTGACGTGCGGACTTCCAGGTGCTCTGAGGAAGCGTGTGGGAGACCCTGCACACTCCCCAGGGTAGACTGGAGTTTGCTGCATGGGCCACAGAGAGCCGCCCGGTGTTTCTGAGATGAGGTGGTGTGGTTGCACTCAGGATCACCCTCTGCTCAGGTGGAGGTGTGTGCTGAATGTGCTCCCGGAGGATCCTGCAGAAGAAAGTACCACCTTCCAGAGCCTTATGACAGTGTTGGAGGTGAGGGCAGTCAGATGTCTGGGAGGTTGATCATGCCTGGATGGGAGTCATGACCCCACAGAGGGCGCCCTGAGATGTGTTGTTTGAGGCCATGGCTTCACAGTGTGTTGGATGGTAAATAATCCTGTGATGTTGTTTAGGGCTCATGAAGTGAACAACAGTAGACGAGTGATGTCACAGTGCTGCAGACAGTGAGGTCGTGCGGGTGTAGACGGGGTCAGCTGTCAGTGGGCGTTCCAGGGATGGTGTAGGCAGGAACCAGTTAGGAGGCGAATTGAATTTTCCAGGCTGGAGATGAAGATGGGAAGTCAGACCCCGGCCTGTTCGGAAAAGGACTCCTGGAGGCACCTGGGGTCTCTGAGGAAGGGTGTCAGAGGCTGTTGTGGACGTGGGCTTGTGGGAGGCTCTGGATCCTGGTCAGGGCTGGGTTAGAGGCCTGGGTGCCGCTGGCCAATTTCATCGAAGCCACAGAGCAGGTGTCAAACCCAGGAATAGACAGGAGAGGAGAAAGGGTGGAAATCAGAGCCTTAGGAAATGCCACTGGGGCTGGGCGGGGGAGGAGCCAGGGAGGGACTCCCGCTGCCAGGAGCAGGCTCCTCCCCACGCGGCCCCCTGTGCAGGGGCAGGTCTGGTGGCCTGTGCAGGACTCCTTCTAGCTGCCTTAAGAGCAGCAGAGCGCGGAGGGGCAGGATGAGCCCTGGAGCCCTTCCTGCAGGAGGGGGACAGTGAGCAGACAGAGGAGTTGGTGCTGACAATGTAGACAAGGTACGGAGAGCTTGGGATCACTGGAGTTTCCAGGGCTCCCCCGGAACAGTGGGCATTTGCTGAGATTCTGCACAGGCCTCTCCGATGTGTGAAATAAATGTTACAGTGTAAGAGCGCCCCTACTGTGGGTTGTGATTTTTGGAGTACTTAGGTACTGGAGGGGAAAAGAGATGCTGATTCGGAGTTTAACGTATGGAAACCCTCGACCCCTAGTTCCTTTCCCTTTGAGAGAATCCCTCAACATCCTCGTGTGCAGGGCCTGCGTGAAACGGAGTTCTCATCGCCAGGTTTTACTTTTCTTGGGTGCGCTGTGTAGTTTTGTTCTTTAAAATGCTGTGATCCACTTTACTTTCACAAAAAGAAAACATTCATCCCATCAAGCATGTTGGAAACAGTGAAGTGGACAGGAGAGTGCTGGGTGCGCTGGACGAGAAAGACTGTGTGTGGACACAGTGACCAGAGTGACAAGACAGGGTAAGGACGGGAGAAGAGGAGCCAGGCTTTCACTGCTGATCACCAGCAGCAGGGTGCTTCCTTTCCTTGTCAGAGCTCAGGGTTGTGTGTTTAAAGTGCCTTCTGAAAAGAGCTCACATTCTGCTCTGTGTTGTCAAGACACAGTTTTCAGTGGCTGAGGCCTGTGCTGTCGCAGACACTGACTCCTGTCCTTTGCCCCGCAGCCCCCCTGGCTGTCCGCAGCCTCCAGGACTTGTCTAGTATCACCATCTGGGGCACCTATAAGAAGGTTATTCACCAGGAAGCAGTGAGCAGAAATGGGAACGAAATGAAGACCACTCTCAGGCCCAAGCAAAGGAGAGTTAGCCGCTGTTGAATGGAAACCATTGTCTTTTTGCACAAAGGTCTTTGCCAGTTGAATTTCCAACCCGTCAGAGGACAACAGCTGTGAAGGTTTAGAAGAGGAGCAGCAGGAAGAAGAGGGGCAGAGCCCGGCTGAGATGAAGCCAGAGCCCCCCGTGAACTTCCTGAGGGAGAAGGTCCTGAGTCTGCCCCTGCCTACAGGGACAAGTGAGGGCGGGTGGCGCAGCCTGCGGCCAGCAGAGGGTGCCCGTCTGCACGTTTCTTCTTCCGGTTTGATCTCGATTATCTTGTAGAATTTTCATTAAATGGTAGATTTCTTTAAATATAATCTGACAAATGTAAGTGCATGGAAGAATGTTTTCTTGAAAGAGAGAGTGTCCCAGAGAAAGGTTTACTGCCGGTTCTTGTGACACAGATAGAGAAGCCTGTGTAGCAGGGAAACTGCGGTCGAGGTGAACCAGGCTGGGCTGCAGTCAGGCTGCACATGGAATGTGAGAGGAAAGCACAAGTTCATGAACGTGTGAGTTTTTTCCTGGGTGTGACACACCCATGTCCAAGTTTGAACGTTATGTTATTAACTTCTTAATTCCTGGCCCTGACTTTCACTAAAGCTTGTAGTTTTAAAGAGGGGATTTTTCTTGGAAAGCCTCCCTTATTGTAAGTAATGGAAGTCACTCTTTTGGGAGTTGTCAGTGTAGGTTGTTTTTGTTTTGTTTTGTTTTTTTGTTTGTTTTTTTTATTGTGTTGGGGAAGGAGGAACAAAAGTATCAAACTGCGAGATATCTTTTAGGAGTTCCAAAAGAATTCCAAGGGATTTTTTCCGTGATATCTTTTATTACATTTAATAGAATTACTGTCACCCGGTATGGGTAGCACTGTTGGCTACACCATCACCCCAAGACTCCAAGGTTTGGGGTTCAATCTCTGGTCAGTGCACATACAAGAATCAACCAATGAATGTATAAACAAGGGGAACAACAAATCATTGTCTCTCTCTTTCCCTTCCCCTCTCCAAAATCAATCAGTCAATCAATAAAAAGTAAAAGAACCAATGCCTAGTAATCCTTGGAAGAATATCCTGAAGAAGGAAACGAGTGTTGTGTGCAGGTAATAAACCACGTGAGTTCTACCCAGTGATGGGGATCACTGTGGTCCTTCAGTGGGACTGTGGGTGTCTGAAGACTGACCTGTTGGTCCTCAGCAGGTGGGGGGAGGTACCCAGGCTGGGTGTGGACTCAGGACTCTTGGAGGCGGCCTATGCTTTTCGTCTTAACTTCACTTGGTATTTTCTGTAATCACATTAGAGCACTGATTCATAGATTTTTATCTTTTTAATTCTGCAGAGAAAGATTCGTTAGTTTTGTACATTTTCTCAAGAACAAATCCATGTGTTTTGCTTGCTGTACCGTGACAGCAGTTTCAGTCTCGGGGAGCTGTCTGGGCGTCCTGTGGCAGGAGCTTCCTGTCCCATTTGGGTCTGGTCCAGAAGGAAAGGGGTTTGGTGGCGGTAGAAGTGTTTTGAAGTTACATCGGTTATTCCGAAACATTGGTTCGCTTCCAAATTTATTTTTTACCCAAAGAAAAGACTAGTATTAAATATTAACAGTAAGCCCAAGCTCAGAGTGCTTGTGTCAGATTATTCACTCAGATGTTAGGATTAATTTTATCCCTTAGCCTCTTGGGTTTTGTTGAGGTTCAGTGTCTCTGTGGTTTCAACCAGTTAACTGAGTCCCGGTTATTTTGTTACCTTTTTGCGGTTTGGGGTAAACGAATCATCTTTGTCACCGGATGCTGTGTGCACGTGTAGCGGGGAAAACGTACCTCGTCCTAGATTTGTAACTTCAAGCTGTTGTAAAGAGGGCTCGCCCTGGGTGTGTGTACTTGCCTCTAAGGGAGTCAGGCGTCATTCTTCAGAGAGAAGAGCACGGTGTGTGCTCACACTGCATGGTGCGGCATTATTCTCATCGATCTGCGCGGCCTCTGCCATTTGTGGACATCTCCGGACATACTGTTGGATAAAGGACATCTGCCAAATCTGTTGTATTATGTTGCCTGACTAAATTTTTTCCCCTATGATTGTAAATGGATTTCATTTATTTTAAACCGTGTTTGCCATATAAAAAGGCAATGTGTAGGACATGTTTTTCCCATATATGCGTTAAACCTTGCCTAACAGTTTGAATTTACATGTTCTCAGTTGTCACTTTTAAACCAGAATTTGGTTAAAAATAGGAAGATATAATATATATGAACTAGTTCAGTGTCTGTCTTGTCAGCGTGAAGGAGCACTGTGAGTAGGTGTCCTGGGCACCGCGTCACCAGGGTTCCGTGTGACTGCGGTTTTTCCAAACAGGTGCATCAAGTGCGGTCTGTGTTGGAGCCACACTCTGGACCGCCATGGCTTCTCTGTTCAGAGTCATCTGTATTTTTATATGTTACTTCTGTCTTGAAAGTAGTAAAGCCATAGAGATGTACAAAACAAAGATCAAATTCATATTAAGTGTGTAATGTAAAAATCATCTCTGTGTGTGAAAATGCTTTTTCCAGTCTGGAGCTTCCAGGGGATTCATGTAAGAAATTTGAAACAGATTTAAATGAGCTGATCTGCCCGAATAACTACAAGATATCAATAAAGGTAGTTAAGATGTTTTAGCCTTCTTGGCACTGCTTCTGTTTCATCTGCAGGATAGAGTCTTAACTACATCCCTCTCCCGACCCAAAAATACCTTAAACAATAATCTTTCTTTTCTTTCTTAGAATGTGTTTTCATTCACACTTTGTTTTATTGCTTAAATTTGGTATATGAAGAGTGACTGTGGTTAGATTTTTGGCACAACTTTTCCATACTGTGAAATGTTGGAAGATAATTGGGTACTACATCTTACCAGCAGCAAAGGGGGTGAGGGTTTAGGGTTTGGGGCTGCTTTGGGGTCAGGGCCAAGGGCTAGGGCCAGGGTTTAGAATTGGGGTTTAGGGTCAGGGTCAGGAGTTAGGGTCTATGGTCATCTGGTTCTGAGGGTCAGGATCAGGACTTCAAATTTTGAGGTCCTGACTCTACCTTCATGACCTGAGGCCCCACCTCCTTTAAGATCCCCGTGTGAGATTTTTTGGAGAACAGAGAAGTGCAGAAATGCGGTTAGCCTGGGGTGGATTCCAGTCCCCCAGTCCCCCTGAGGCGTGGCCGCAGCCACCCGAAGACCTGGGGCCTTATCGCCAGCAGGAATTTCTATCACAAGCTGGGGCTGGAAGGCCAAGATCACGGCACCAGCAGAGTCTGTGTCTGAAGCCTGTTGTCAGCTTGACCTTTTCCCCTCTAACCTCATATAACAGAAAGGCAACGGAGTCTTCTTTTTTAAACAAAAATCTGTATTTTTATACTGGGGGTATGGACAGTCCTCCTCAGGGTCAGCTTGGAGGAAATAAAAGTTTGTAAAAGTCCAGGTGTGGTTGCTGTGTGTGTGGTGATGGTAAAAGGGATGAAGGGTGAAGGCCCCTCACACCCTCCTGTGGCCTCAGGCTCTGTCCTGGGGCGGAGCAGCCACCACTTTCTTTCCTGCTCATCGGGACTGTTGAGGGCCACAGAGTGACGGGAACGACAGGCGTGTTGGTGGAGAAGTGATCATCCCGCCCCGTCTGCTGGGCTCCCGTGCCCTCTGCCCCAGGTAGGTGCCCCCTCCACGATGGAGTTTTCTTGGGCACTAATTCCATTCCTTCATGAGGGCTCCGCCTTCGTGGATGAATGCCCTCCCAACAGCCCTGCTTCCTCATGAACCTCCTGGGGCACAGGTTTCAGCCTGTGAATTTGCAGGGACAGAGCTGCTCCACACACAGCAGGAGGGTCTGCTCCCAGACTTGCTCATGGGGCTGGTGTTCAGGAGATGTTAGTTTGAGGACCTCTGTTTGTCCATGGCTGTTGGCTGGAGGCCTCCCGTGTTCCCTTTCCATAGGGCAGCTCACAGCAGGAGCAGTGCCTGTCGGTAGAGGGTTGGTGAGGGACCAGGTCCCGCTGTGAGAGTGTGAGGACCTGCACCCACCTAGCCCAGACCCACTCTTAAACTGCATGTATGCATTTATTTCTACAATTAAAAATCATTAACGTACTTTGTTCAGTAAGCGTGTCCAGTCTCTTGCAATCCAATGGTCTTAGGTAACACATTAGACTCAGTCTTAGTCTGACACTCCCTTCCCACAGTGTCCTCAGTGGATGGGGCACGACACGGGTGGGGCAGTGGGGGGGGTGCAGGCATTTACTGGGGACAGATCTTAGGGGAGCTGCTTAAGAGCTCTGTCCCTATTCCTTCCCTCTCCCATGAGAGGGAAAACCCCAGAACAATGAGAGGACAATCAGCAGGAGGAGAAGGTGCCTGGGTGGGTAATTTATCTGTTTTTATTTTCCTTATTTCAGAGTCCATTTTATTAATGTGAAGTTTTACTAGGGAATCACCCATTTCCTCTAGTTTTCCTATTTGATGCAATAGGTTTATTTTATTTGACTCTCAATTTCTCCTCTCTTTCTATTTATTTTATAGAATTGCTACAATTAATAAATATGGATACATTATAAATGACTAAAGTCTATATTTTATTGCATTTCCCGCATTCAAAGCTCAATCTCACTAAAAGCCCCTAACAGTCTTCCAACCAGAGAGGTTAATGCTGGCATCTGGGGTTCCTGGTGGCCCAAATGGGTTGTATGGTATGAAATGCAACCAGGGGAAGAACAGTCTTGATAAATAAAGAGTGTCAACACTGTGCCTAGCAGAATTTACTCTCCAGTCTCGGGGGAAGCTGTGGTAGTTTTTATACATGATGTTAATTTCAAAACATCAAGCTGGTCACGGTGAGTAAGTTAGATAGGACGAAAGGGGGACAGGAAGCAGAGAGCAGGGAGCACACTGGTGAGAGGTGGTGCTGGCCTTAGCTGACAGGGTCCGTGGGCTGGCAGAGGAGCAGGGGTGTGAGGACCAGAGACAGGCTGTGGTCAATGCTGCCCTGAGGATGAAGCCGCCACAGGTGCAAGAGTGAGTTCCTATGAGGACTTTGGCTCTGGTCACCAGCAGAAGAACTCATTCTGCTAAGGATGCTATTTGCTAAAACTCTCCATTTATCTGGGACATGGAAGGTAGGAAAGGACTCAGAAGGGAAGAGGGAGGGAGAGAGTGTTGATCATGTGTTGGGCAGGAGCTACATGTACCACCTCACAGAATCCTCACAGCCACCCTGAGAAGGAGCAGTTACCACCCTCTGACAGAGTAGAGACTGAGTTTCCATTTCTTTGCCTGAAGTCACACAACTAGTAGGTCAGCTCTGCACCTGTCTGTGGCTCAGGCACTCCCCTGTAAAGAAACTGCCTCCCTAGACTCCA
The DNA here is from genome assembly GCA_030848825.1 of Tadarida brasiliensis. Taxonomy (NCBI): domain Eukaryota; kingdom Metazoa; phylum Chordata; class Mammalia; order Chiroptera; family Molossidae; genus Tadarida; species Tadarida brasiliensis. The sequence continues at coordinate 126,710 of JAUMIU010000055.1, read as the reverse complement.
TTCTGAGGGGAAGCAGACCTGTGCTCTGGATAGAAGAACACTCTTTAAATGGCTGGAGGACAAGCAGGGTGGAGAAGTGGAGAAGTCACTGTTATAGGAATCTGGTGTTGGCTGTGCTCTTGTGAAGAGTTAGTTCACCTCCTCCCTCCCCACCTGTTCCCTTCCAACGCATCCTGCTCAAGTCCCACCCCAAAACCCAGGTGGAGCGAGTGCATGGCAAGGTGGACCATTAGGCTAGGTGCCGGTTTTCTTCAAATAGAGTGAACAAGAGGCCTCTGGTAGGCGAGAATATAAGATTTTAGAGGGATCAAAGATACTCAGTACAATACTCTCTAAATCAAAATCCCATATCTTGAGATAGCATTTGATAGCTATAGTGGCACAGTATCCTACTTGGGGAAACTTATTCTAAACCCCTACGATAGCATATTGCAACATAACCTTGAATTGATGATCAAGCTGTGGTTATTTTGGTGCCAGAGAACAATTCAAGAATCACAGCGTACAAGTTGCACACTAGATACGATGGTCCCACTTAAGGTCCTCATTAACCCCCCCCCCCCGCCATTTGCTTTGTCACCTATTGCAGATCCTCAGGGCTCAGAGAGGGAGACCTATCCAGGCACTGGGGAGTGAAGGGTGACGCTGAATATTACCTTAATTTTTCCTGAAGAATACCTGTATTAACTAACCCACAAAAGTGAACACTATACCAAGAGCCCATTTCTATTTTGTTTGAATGGAGATTTTAAAGCCTCTATCAATAGCCACCAATCTGAAAAAGAATATTTCTATGTGTTTGGGTTTATACCGATGTGAAAAGAATGCTTTAAATTTTCAAGTGTGGAAGCTACTGATGTAAATAGCGAAACAAAGAAACTCAAAGTAAACTCAAAGAAGTTTCTTAGTAAAACCTGTGGAAATTTCAGAAAACAACCTAATAGTGGTTAAAATCTCAGACATGGGAGGATATTGAGTTTTCCACAAAATTCCTGTTGCTTGAATAGATAGCTCTAAACATTGAAGAAACGGGGGGGGGGGGGTCAGAGATGCATTCATTTTGCAGTGAGCTGATAAATCTGTGCTCATTAACGTACTTGATATGTAGGGCAGCTGGAACAGAGAGTAACACTTTTAAAATAGCGATTTAATTGCAGTAAACATTGTGTTCAGGGTATTGAAATAGTTAAATGTAGTGAACAGAGAGCTAAGAATACGAATGAAGGAAGTTACCGCAAATAGTATGTTATCTAAATAATCTTCTCTGACTTGAAGGAAAGGCCAAGTTGTTGACCAAGGCTGGCTGTTTCTAGTGCCAGGCCTGGGGCCACTTAACAAGAGCTATGGGGCTCGCTGAGAGCAGATGCTGCTGGTTTGAGAGAATTCAGGAAACTCAAGCAGGATCAAGACAGGCCAATCCTGCTAGCCTTTGGAAACAGCTTGGTGGGCCTGAAAGTTGGGTAAGGCGGGGCCTCAGGGAATCACCAGGGCGGGGCCAACAGTGTGAGCCAGGTGCTGGAGTCCTATATAAGAGGGCCGTCTGCCACCCCAGGGAAGGGCTTACCGAAGGAGCATCAGCCTTCGCCAGCATGTCTGTCCAGGAGAAAGCCGCCTCTCCAGCCTTCGCCCGCAGGACAAACAGCTCAGTTCTTCCCTGTATGTCTCTGGCACCACTCAAGCTGCCTCCACTTTGAGCTTAGAGGGAGCAAGTCCTAGTAAGTCCGCGCACCGGCCTTTTAAGAGGAGCTGCCTGGGGCTCCAGCAGCCTCAGCCTCCCTCAGCCTCAGTTCCCACTGGTTTTACAGCCAGAAGCGATGAGGATGTTCTTCCTGCCACTGGAATCCCGAGCTGGGTGCCTGGTGTGGGACAGGGACCCCTCACTCCTCAGGGAGGACCTTCCCAGCCAAATGCCCTTCTTGATTTTTTATCCACCACAGGTGGGTGTGGGCCCAGCCCGTCCACCTCCGACCCTCCTACCACTCTCCATGTGGCTGCTTCTTTAATCTCGTAGTTGAAGGACTTCCATTCAGCTCGATTTCAGGCGGTTCTGAATGATGGTGGTGGTGTAGTTTAGTTGTGATTTTGATGTGGTTGTGGGAGGAGAGAATACAGCAATTACCTACCTGCCATCCTGACCGGAAGTCTGAGGCAGGTTTAAGTGAGCTACTCACGCATGAGGCTAGAAAATGTCTCTATTTGGGGCAGGCTTCTGCCCAGCTGAGACTCAGGGTCTCTTTCCAAGGAAGAAGGAGGTAAAGATAATGCCTTCTAGTAGCAAAACAACTTCAGTGTTTACAAGCCTCACCACTCCAGACCTGTGATGGGAGACTTCAAAGGTGTGTTCTTGTAGATGCACAGGCACAATGGACAGAGCTTGCTGAAGGCAAAGATAAGTTTTTTACTAAAGAAGCTATGCCCGGCCAGTGTGGCTCAATGGTTGAGCCTTGACCCATGCAGCGGGAGGTCAGTGGTTCAATTCCCAGTCAGGGCACATTCCCAGGTTGTGGGCCCGATTCCTGGTGGGGGTGGTGATGTTTTTTTTCTCTCTCTCTCTCTCTCTCATCCATGTTTCTCTCTCCCTCTCCCTTCCTCTTTCTCTGAAAATCAATAAAGAAAAAAATAAAAAGAAGTTATGTGCCTGGGGTGCCACTATCCACTTTGACCTATCAGGAATTTATGATCTGATGACCTAGAGGTTATTTTCCATAGAACCCCATTTCTGTCTACACTGTATATCTTTGGCCAGGTGTTTGACATCTTTACCCATTTTTATTGGAGCTGTTTGTAGTATAATCCTTTCTGTATTTTGAGCAGAAATCTCTTATCAGATATTTGTTTTGCAAAAATTTTCTCCCAGAGCGTGGCTTGTCTTTTAATTTTTTGAACAAGTGATTTTACAGAGCATTTTTTTTTTTTTAGTTTATAAAGTCGTGGTTGTGAGACTGGGGTGAAGCCAAATGCGAAGTGAGCTAAGGGGCCGAGAGCAAATAAGATGAGCTGGGGGTGGGGGCTGAGTTGAGCAGTGACGGGGCGCAGTGCAACCAGTCTGTGAGGAGCAGAAAAGAGTGCCCATACTATTTCTGGGGTACAAGTCTCAGGTGCCGATTTAAACGAGCAATTCCTGTGGGAACACCTTTCGGGAGCATATCCTCGAGACTGGACACTGGATTTAGGGGTGTGCAACTTCTGTTGTCAGTTTACTTGAGCATTACAGGCTCTCAGGAGCAGAGCCGGTTCTTGCACCTAGGTCTTCCAGCAACGAATGTAGTAAGCTACAGAAAAAGAAATTTAGTTAGTAATAAAACAAAGACCCTAAGAGGTTTGTTCCCTGTTCAAAAAGACACTGGTTGTAAATGGAAGACCCAGGCTCAGATCCGTTTTGGGGACTAAAAGCATAGGAGTTTCCTGTATCAGAACTGCTGCTGTTGTCCACGAAGGAGTGAAAATTGGGAAAGGAGCAATTGTAGGCTAAACAATTCCTAATATCTGCCCCCTCCCACTGTTAAGAGACCACACTGGGTGAGCTAAGAAAAGTTTTCTAGCTGTTGTCACCACAATAATCTAGGTTTTCATGTTTTTTTTAACTAGCCCAAATTTTTCTCTAGTAGTTTTTTAAAATGAAAATGGCTGTTTGTTACAACTTACTTAAACAATACAAAAAAATAAAAATTGCTAAAACATCCTACCCCAAGAGGTAAAAACTGCATTAATGTTAAGTACATATTCTTCCAGACAGCTCTATAAGCATGCACATTTACTTTCTTCTCCTTTCTGTGGATTTAATGTTCTCTTCTAGGTTCTTACGATGGGTGTAAAACTTGCAAAATTTCAGCTCTTCTCTTTTCTTAATATGTGCACTAAGAATGCACACTTTTGTGTAAGTCCTTGTCTGTAGCCTTTTTATTGTTATCGAGTTCTAATTATTTTCTAACTCTAATTGTGATTTATTTTGGCGGTTAATGATTAGTGTCTTTCATGATTTCTAATATAAGGACTTTCTAGTTAAGTTTTGTTACTGATTTCTAGACTAAACGCAACACGAGCAAGAAACAAGCTTCATGTAATTTTGTAATTCTAATCCTTTGGGGTTTGTTGAAACGTGATTTTCCTAGTACAGTATGGTCACTTAAAAAAAGTTCCAAGTGTGATCCTCTGCTGCCATCTAGTGTGCATGCCTGGAATAACACCGTAGAACAGGTCAACATCCAAAATGGGTGAATATAGTGAATGTAATGAAAGTTGAATTTGATTTGCTGCTGAAGTTAAGTTTCTGATATGATTACTGATTTTTGGTTGGTATCTGTTGGTTCTAAAAGTGGTATGCTCTGTCCTTGAATGAGAGCTGTGTTAAACGTATTATGATGATAAATTCGCCTATTTTTTTTTCTTGCAGTTCTGTTTTCTATACTGTATTTTTTATAAAGTGCTTGTGAATTTGGAACTTCCTTGTAAATTGAAGTTATTGATCTGAGGTGCTCTTCCTTATTTCTAGTAATGCTTATTGCCCTCAAGTCTACTTATGTTATTATACAATTTGTATTTAGTTTATGTTTTCATCACATATCTTTTTACATGCTTCACTTTCAATCTCTTTGTACCTTTATGTTTTTAGATAGCCCCCAGTGTTCTGTATGAATAATGAGTGCCCATTAAAATCCATAAGGAAGTGCTTTCGATGGAGGCTGTGATCTAGGGATCCAATATTTTTTTCCATTCTGTTGTCCCTCACCATTTATCATATGATTCATATGTTTCCAATGGTCTCAGGAGACATCTTTATCATAAAAATTTACACGTGGATTTGAGTCTGTTACTGGAACTTTCTGTTGCATCCATTTGTTTACAGGGCATTACGCCACTGTTGAAATTACTGCAGCTTTATGCTATAACACACTGTTAAATCCAGAGGGGCTAGCATGTATTCATTACTGTGCTTGTTCAGAATTTCCTTTCAATTCTTCCTTATTTTGTCAGGTGAACTTAAATTGAGCTTTTTTTTTTTTTTTAAATCTTTCTGATATTTTAACGTAGATAATATTAAATTTATAGACAAATTTGGGAAATAGACATCATTATATGGTGTTTTCTATCTAAGAACACGATGTTATTTTCCATTTATTCAAGTTTTTTATGTGGGTAGCATTTTAAAATTTCGACAGAGATTGCGCACATTCATGTTAAGTTTATTTCCAGGCATTTTGTTGGTATTGTGGGTACTGGTTCTTTGATTATATTGTAAATTACCTTTTACATGTGTAAAGAGTATTTCTGCATGTTATTGATCCCCCACCTTAATAAATTCTAAATGTTTTTAAATGGATTCTCATTAGTTTATTAAGGCAAAGAAACTATGATGCAATAATAATAGTTACATTATTTTAGTTATATAAAACGTAAAACAGTTAAAGCTTGGAAGATGAGGTAATGTGAAGTGTTAGAAAGATTCTGCTCTTTTTTTAGTGATAAGTTCATTAATGTTTAAATATAATAGCAACAGGATTCTTAGCATTTTTAAAAATCATGCTTTTATTTATTTATTCATTTAAAAATTTTATTTTTATTAATTTATATTTGTTACAGATGTTTCTCCTTTTCTCCCCATTGACACCCTCCTCCCGATCCTCCTCCTACCCCGTCCCCAGCGTTGTTGTCTATGTCCATTGGTTATGCATACATGCATATAAGTTCTGTGGTTTATCTCTTCTCTCCCCTCCCCCCCCCCACCTCCTCTTCTGAGGTTTGTGAGTCTGTGCCCTACTTCTATGTCTCTGGGTCCTTTTTGTTCATCAGTTTGTTTTGTTCATTATATTCCACAAATCAGTGAGATCATATGATATTTGTCTTTCTCTGATTGGCTTGTTTTGCTAAGGATGATACTCTCCAGGTCTTGCCATGCCATCTCAAAGGATAAGAGATTTTTCTTTCTTACAGCTGCATAGTGTTCCATTGGTATATGCACCAGAGCTTTTTTATCCATTCATCTATTGATGGACACTTGGGCTGTTCCAGATCTTAGCTATTGTAAAGAGTGCTGCTATGAACATAGGGGTACATATATTCTTTCTGATTGGTGTTTCAGGATTCTTAGGATATATTCCTAGAAGTGGGATCACTGGGTCAAATGGCAGTTCCATTTTTAACTTTCGGAGGTAACGCCATTATGTTTGCCATAGTGGCTGCACCAGACTGCATTCCCACCAGCAGTGTACTAGAGTCCCCTTTTCTCCACACCCTCGCCGACACTCGTTGTTTGATGCTTTGTTCATGGAGGCCATTCTGACAGGTGTGAGGTGATACCTCCTTGTTGTTTTAATTTGAATCTCTCTGATGATTAGTGATGTTGAGCATTTCTTTATATGTCTCTTGGCCATTTGTATGTCCTTTTTGGAGAGGTGTCTCTTTAGGTCCTCTGCCAGTTTTTTAATTGGGTTCTTTGTCTTCCTTTTGTTGAGTTGTATGAGCACTCTATATATTTTGGAAATTAACCCCTTATCTGATGTGTCATTGGCAATTATGCTCTCCCATAGAGTGGGTTCCCTTTCCGTTCTGATGGTTGTTTCTTTTGCTGTGCAGAAACATTTGAGTTTGATGTAGTCCCATGTGTTCATTTTTTCCTCTGTTTCTGTTGCCTTAGGTGATGTACCAGTGAAAATTCTGCTGCGTATGATGTCTGAAATTTTGTTGCCTACATTTTCTTCTAGGATTTTTATGGATTCACGAGTCACATTTAAGTCTTTTATCCATTTTGAGTTTTTTCGTGTGTATGGTGTAAGTTGATGGTCTAGTTTCACTTTTTTTTTTTTTTGCATGTAGCCGTTCAATTTTCCCAACACCATTTATTAAAGAGGCTGTCTTTACTCCATAGTATCCTCTTGCCACCTTTGTCGAATATTAATTGAGCATAATATTTTGGGTCAATTTCTGGGTTCTTTGTTCTATTACACTGATCTATGTGCCTGTTCTTGTGCCAGTACCAGGCTGTTTTGATTACAGTAGTTTTGTAGTATAACCTGATATCCAGTATTGTGATCCCGCCTACTTTTTCGTTCTTTCTCAAGATTGCTGTGTATGTTTGGGGTCTTTTTTGGTTCCATACGAGCTTTTGAAATATTTGTTCTAGTTCTGTGAAGCATGTCGTCGGTATTTTGATGGGGATTGCATTGAATCTATAGATTGCTTTGGGTACTATAGACATTGAAATGATGTTAATTTTTTCAATCCATGAACAAGGTATGTGCTTCCACTTTTTTTTATATCTTCCTCTATTTCTTTTTCCAATGTCCTGTAGTTTTCTGCAAATAGGTCCTTTACTTCTTTTGTTAAGTTTATTCCTAAGTATCATAATTTTGTTTTGCTGCGATGGTAAATGGGATTGTTCTTTTTAGTTTCTTTTTTTGTGAGTTCATCGTGGGTGCATAAGAATGCCATCGATTCCTTGACATTAATTTTGTATCCCACTACTTTGCCAATTCATTTATTAAGTCTAGTAGATTTTTGATCGAGTCTTTAGGGTTTTCTATGTACAATATCATGACATCTGCAAATAATGACAGTTTCACTTTCTCCTTTCCAATTTGGATCCCTTTTCTATTCTCTTCATCTCTAAATGCTGTGGCTAAGACTTCCAGTGCTATGTTAAATAAGAGTGGCAAAAGTGGGCATCCTTGTCTCGTTCCTGTTCTTAAGATAAATGCTTTTAGATGTTGGCTGTAGGTTTCTCATATATGGCCTTTATTATATCGAGACATGATGCCTCTATTCCCACATTGCTGAGTGTTTTTATCAGAACTGGGTGCTGAATTTTGTCTAATGCTTTTTCAGCATCTATTGATAAGATCATATGGTTTTTCTATTTCATTTTGTTTATGTGGTGTATCACGTTTATTGATTTGTGAATACTGTAGCCTCCTTGCATCCCTGGGATGAATCCCACTTGGTCAATCTGAATAATGTTTCTGATGTATTGCTGGATTCGATTTGCTAATATTTGGTTAAGGATTTTGGCATCTGTGTTCATCGGAGATATTGGCCTGTAGTTTTTATTCATTGTAGTGTCTGTATCCGGTTTTGAAATTAGGATTATGCTGGCCTCATAAAATGAGTTTGGAAGTCTTCTGTCTTCTTGGATTTTTTTGGAATAGTTTGAGGACAGTGGGTATTAGATCTTCTTTGAATGTTCAGTAAAACTCTCCCATGAAGTTGTCCGGGCCTGGGCCTTTGTTTGCTGGGAGCTTCTTAATTACATCTCCAATTTCCTTAGTTGTTATTGGTCTGTTCAAGTTTTCTATCTTTTCCCGGTTCAGTTTTGGGAGACTGTGTGTTTCTAGACATTTGTCCATTTCTCCTAGATTGTCCAGTTTGTTGGCCTATCATTGTTCATAGTATGTTTTGATGGTCCTTTGTATTACTGTGGTGTCAGTTGTTACTGCTCCTCTTTTGTTTCTGATTTTGTTTATTTGGGTCCTCTCTTTTGGTTTCTTGGTGAGTCTGGCTACAGGTACATCAATCTTGTTTATCTTTTCAAAGAACCACCTCTTTGTTTCATTGATCTTTTGAATTGTTCCTTTAGTCCCTATGTCGTTTATTTCTGCTCTGACCTTTACTATTTCTTTTCTTCTACTTGTTCTGGATTTTTCTTTTTGTTCACTTTCTAGTTCTTTAAGTTGTAGGGTTAGAAAGTTAACTAGGAATTTCTCTTGGTTCTTGAAGTTGGCCCCTAGTGCTATGAACTTCCCTCTCAGGACTGCTTCCACTGCATCCCATAGATTTTGTATAGTTGTGTGTTCGTTTCCATTGGTTTTCAGGAATTTTTAAATTTCTTCCTTGATCTCCTTGGTAACCCATTCGTTGTTTAATAACATGCTATTTAGCCTCCAAGTTTGAATGTTTTTGTTGTAATTGAGTTCTAGTTTCATGCCATTGAGATCTGAGAAAATGTTTGATATGATTTTAATCTTCTTGAATTTGTAGAGACTTACTTTGGCTCCTAACATGTGGTCTATCTTTGAGAATATCCTGTGTGCACTTGAGAAGCATGTACGTTCTGCAGCTTTGGGGTGAAATGTTCTGTAAATGTCAATTAAGTCTAACTGATCTGGTTAGTCATTTAAGGACTCTGTGTCCTTGTTAATTTTTGGTTTGGAAGATCTATCCAGTGGTTTCAGTGGGGTGTTAAAGTGACCCACTATGATTACATTGCTATTGATCTCTCCCTTGAGGTTCCTTTGGAAGGTTTTAAATATATTTTGGGCCCTGGTTGGTTTGGCTCAGCGGTTAGAGCATCGGCCCAAAGACCAGAGAGTCCTGGGTTCGGTTCCTGCTAAGGGCACGTACCTCAGTTGCAGTATGTCCCTGGTCCCAGTTGGTGATGCATGGGTGGCAGCCACTCGATGTGTCTCTCTCACATCGATGTTTCTCTCTTTCTTCTTCCCACTCTCCCTCCCGCTCTACCTGAAGATAAATGCCAAAATGTCCTCAGATGACGATTAAAAAAAAAATATGCATATATGTTTACCAGGGGTATATCCTCTTGTTGGACTGATCCTTTTAATATTATGTAGTGTTTTTTGGTTTTTTGGTTTTTTGTTTTTTGTCTCTTATTATGGCCCTCGTTTGGAAGTCTATCTTATCAGATATGAGTATTGCTACACCAGCTTCTTTTCATTTCCATTTGCTTGGAAAATTTTTTTCCATCTCTTCACTTTCATTCTGTGTGTGTCTTTTGTTGTGAGGTGGGTCTCGTGTAGAAAGCATATATATGGGTCATGTATTCTTATCTAATCAGCTACCCTATGTCTTTTGATTGGAGCATTTAAACCACTTACAATTAAGGTTTTCATTGGTAGATACTTATTAGTTGCCATTTTTATATTATGTATGTGTCCCCCCCCCCCCCCCCCGCTCTCTCTCTCTTTCTTCTTACAACAGCTGCTTCAGCACTTCTTGCAGTGCTGGTTTGGTGGTGGTAAATTACTTTAGTTTTTTTTTTTTTTTTTTTTTTTTATCTGTGAAGCTCCTTATTTCTCCTTCAATTGTGAATGATAGCCTTGCTGGGTAGATTAGTCTCGGATTCAGACCCTTGACTTGCATTACTTTGTACACTTCATGTTACTCCCTTCTGGCCTGCAGTATTTCTATTGAGAAATCAGCTGTCAGTCTAATGGGAGCTCCCTTGTGGGTAACTTTGTGTCTCTCTCTTGCTTCCTTTAAGATCCTTTCTTTTCCTTTAATTTTCTCTATTTATATTATGATGTGTCTATCTGTGGTTCTTTTGGGGGTTCATCTTGCTTGGGACACTCTGTGTTCCCTGGACTTGTGTGACTTTTTCCTTCACCAGTTTAGGGAAGTTTTCTGTCATTATTTTTTCAAACAGGTTCTCTATTCCTTTCTCTGATTCTTCTCCTGCCAATACCCCATAATGCGAATGTTGTTACGTTTTGTATTGTCTCACAGCTCTCTTAAACTCTGCTCCTGCTTTTTAATTCTTTTTCTCATTTGCTGCCCTATTTGGGTGTTTTTTCCTACCTTGTCTTCTAAGTTTCTGATTTGGTCTTCAGCTTCCTCTAATCTACTATTGAACCCTTCTAAGGTATTTTTTATAACAGCTATGTCATTATTTATTTCCTCTTGTTTTATATATATAGCTTCTATCTTTTTTTAAGCTGAAGTAGTTCCCAGTGAGCTCTTCATAATTCTTATTAAGTTGTTTGTAGTTCTCACCAAATTGTTTGAGCACCCTTAAAGTCATTGTTTTGAATTCTTTATCTGACAAGTTGCTTTCTTTCCATTTCCTGTAGTTCCTTTTCTGGTGATTCCTCTTTTTCTTTCATTTGGGTGTTGTTTCTCTGTCTCACCATGTTAGCAATCTGGTAGTTCTAGGCCCAGTGAGGAATGTTGGAGTGTGTCGGCAGGTCGGTGTGTATCAACTAAGGCTGCTGTGCCTCCCAGACTGTTTTTGATGTATGGCACCTCTTGCCTGCTGTGTGTCCTGGAGGATGGACACCTGGTGGCTGGTATTGGTCTGTCCTGCAGGTCTCGGCTCCCCAAGTCTTGCTGCTGCGTGGACTGGGGCACCGCTCCTGATCAGCCTCTGCTGATGCTGCTGGGAATGTGTCTCAGCTGCCGGTCTGTGCTGTTTCTGCCTGGGGAGCGTGGGTCCAGCTGGTGCACTGCTGTGATGCCTGGGTCCTGCTGGTATGCTTCAGGGATGTGTGGGGTACCACTGGTATGCTGAAGGTTTGCATGGGTACCGCTGTTGTGCTTCTGGGGTATTCTGCTGCTGGGTAGGTTTTAGCTCCCCATCAGTCACTGCTGGGGACAAGTGTCAGCTCCCAGTTTGCACTGCTACTGATGCTGCTGTTGCCAGGAGTTGCTCTCAGGTCACAATTCTTTGCTGCTGTGAGGGGCTGAGGATGCTCTGCTCCTGGGACTCTGCTGTTGCTGGGGGGAGGGGCTCAACTCCAAATCCGCTGCTGCAAGTGTCAGGGGCAGGTCTCGGCCTCCCGAGCCCTGCTGCTTGGGCTGGGGCACCACTCCTGATCAGCCTCTGCTGATGCTGCTGGGAATGAATCTCAGCTTCCGATATGAGCTGTTACTGCCTGTTTGGAGTGGGGCTCCACTCCCAAACATTCACTGTTGCTGTGGAGGTAGGTGCTGGGCCCCAAAGCTGGCACTGGTGCTGCTGAGTGTGTGTCTCAGCTCCCGAGACTCCTCGAGCCTCCCCTGCTGTTGGTTGTGGGCTCCACTTCCACCCAGTCACTGAAACTGGAGGGGGAGATGTTGGACTCTGACCAGGCTTCCGCTGTGGGGGATGATGCTCGGCTCCCTGCTAGTTTCGGCTACTGCGATAGGCACCTGAATAGCACTGAAACTGTGCATTGATCCACATTGAAACAGCAGGAACCACTAAACCGATGGTGCAAGTTGCTCTGGTAGAGTCAGGTCATTCGGTCCTAGCGGCTCCCTCCTTCCTCCACTTAGGGGAGACCAGGAATCTTCAAAAATGGAGGGGTCTGCTCGCTGACCAGGAAGAGGTTCGCTAACCAGACACAACGCATTGCCATCTGCTTTTCATCCACAGCAAAGGAACCTTCTGTCTCGCATCCCAGCACCGCTCCAGGTTGGTGGCCTACAATTCTATTCACTCACACTCTGTCTCAAACTCGATCATTATTTCACACACCCAACCATGCTACGGACCTGCTTACCTCCATTTTTACCTTCTCTATATTTTCTGAGTTCCCATGAATCTTTCTTGATTATCCACATTTTGGGGTTTTTTTTTCCACCTCTTCTTATTCTCACCATTTTCGACGTTCTCGTCTCTTTCTGCCTAATTTCTGGGTTTTATGCGTTCTCTGCAGATTGCCCTGACTCTCTCCGTTTACTGTGTGGTATCCGCTTCCTCTTGAACTTCTGCGTTTTCCGAGTTCTCTGCTCTCTCTCCGAACTCTCCCTGTTTTCATCATTCTCTCCTAACTCTCCAAATTATCTGCATTTCCTCGGATGTCTTCCCTTTCTGCCTAATTTCTGTGTTTTATGGGTTTTCGGCTATTTGCTTCGATTCCCTCTGTTTACAGCATTTCTCCGCATTCTCCTGAATTTCTGCATTTTCTGCGTTCTCTGGACTTTCTTCTTACTGTCTCGGTTATCAGCGCCTTCTCTACTTTCTCATGACGCTCTGCGTTTTCTTCGTTGTTTTCCGTTTTTGCTTAATTTCCGCGTTTTATACCCTCCCTGCTGTTTCTTGTCTCTTTCTCTAATAGGACCGTTGTCACCAATATGTACTGAATTTCTGCGTTTTCTGAGTTCTCGGCTGTCTCTTCTGACTCTCTCTGTTATCAGCGCTTTCTCCTCCTACTCATGATGCTCTGCGTTTCCTTCGTTGTTTTCTGTTTTTCATTTATTACTGCGTTTTATGCGTTTTCTGTTGTTTGCCCTCACACACTCTGTTTACTGCATTGTCCCCGCATTCTCCTGAAATTCTGCATTTTCTGCGTTCTCTGAACTTTCTCTTAATATCTCTGTTATCAGCACTTTCTCTACATTCTCATGATGCTCTGCGTTTTATTCGTTGTTTTCCGTTTTTGCTAAATTTCTCCCTTTTATACTGTCCCTGCTCTTTCATGTCTCTTTCTCTACAAGGAGCATTGTCTCACAATTCCCCTGAATTTCTGTGTTACCTGAGTTCTCGGCTCCCTCTTCTGATTCTTTCTGTTATCAGCTCATTCTCCTCATTCTCATGATGCTCTGCGTTTCCTTCGTTGTTTTCTGTTTTTCATTTATTACTGCGTTTTATGCGTTTTCTGTTGTTTGCCCTGATACTCTGTTTACTGCGTTGTCTCCGAATTCTCCTGAATTTCTGCATTTTTTGCGTTCCCTGGTCTTTCTCCTCACTCTCTGTGTTATCAGCGCATTCGCTACTTTGTCATGGTGCTCTGCGTTTTATTAGTTGTTTTGCGTTTTTGAAAAATTTCTGCGTTATATACTCTCAATGCTGATTCTTGTCTCTTTCTCTAGTAGGAGCGTTGTCTCCAACTAGTCCTGAATTTCTGCGTTTTCTGAGGACTCGGCTGTCTCTTCTGACTCTTTCTGTTATCACGTCTTTCTCCGATTTCTCATGATTCTTTATGATTTCTTCGTTGTGTTCTGATTTTGCTTAATTTCTGCGTTTTATGCGTTACCAGCTGTTTGTTCGATTTTAACTGTGTACTACATTGTATCCACTTCCTCTTGAATTTCTGTGTTTTCTTGCGTTGTCTGCTCCCTCTTCTGACTCTCTGTTTTATCAGCATATTCTCCACTTTCTCATGATGCTCTACTTTTCCTTCGTAGTTTTCTGTTTTGCTTAATTTCTGCATTTCATACTCTCCCTGCTATTTCTTGTCTCTTTCTATAGTAAAATCGTTGTCTCCCATTTCTCCTGAATTTCTGCGTTTTCTGAGGCCTCAGCTGTCTCTTCGGACACTCTCTGTTATCACCATTTTCTCCTGTTTCTCATGATTATCTACGATTTCTTCGATGACTTCTGATTTTGCTTAATTTCCGCATTTTATGCGTTCCCTGCTGTTTTTCTCGATTCTGACTGTGTACTTCATTGTCTCTGCTTCCTCTTGAATTTCTGCGTTTTTTGCGTTGTCTGCTCCCTCTTCTGACTCTCTGTTTTATCAGCGCATTCTCCCCTTTCTCATGATGCTCTGCGTTTCCTTCGTAGTATTCTGAATTTGCTTAATTTCTGCGTTTTATACTCTCCCTGCTGTTTCTTGTCTCTTTCTCTAGTCGGAGGGTTGTCTCCCATTACTCCTGAATTTCTGCGTTTTCTGAGGCCTCAGCTGTCTCTTCTGACTCTCTCTGTTATCACCGCTTTCTCCTCTTTCTCATGATTACCTACGATTTCTTCTTTGACTTCTGATTTTTCTTAATTTCCGCGTTTTATGCGTTCCCTGCTGTTTGTCTCGATTCTGAGTGTGTACTTCACTGTCTCCGCTTCCTCTTGGATTTCTGCGTTTTTTGCATTGTCTGCTCCCTCTTCTGACTCTCTGCTTTATCAGCGCAATCTCCACTTTCTCATGATGCTCTGCGTTTCCTTCGTAGTTTTCTGATTTTGCTTAATTTCTGCGTTTTATACTCTCCCCGCTGTTTCCTGTCTCGTTCTGTAGTCGGAGCTTTGTCTTCCATTTCTCCTGAATTTCTGCGTTTTCTGAGGCCTCAGCTGTCTGTTCGTAGTCTCTCTGTTATCACCGCTTTCTCCTCTTTCTCATGATTATGTTTGATTTCTTCTTTGACTTCTGATTTTGCTTAATTTCCGCGTTATATGCGTTCCCTGCTGTTTGTCCCGATTCTGAGTGTGTACATCATTGTCTCTGCTTCCTCTTGGATTTCTGCGTTTTTTGCCTTGTCTGCTCCCTCTTCTGACTCTCTGGTTTATCAGCGCATTCTCCACTTTCTCATGATGCTCTGCGTTTCCTTCGTAGTTTTCTGTTTTTGCTTAATTTCTGCGTTTTATACTCTGCCAGCTGTTTCTTGTCTCTTCCTCTAGTCGGAGCGTTGTCTCCCATTTCTCCTGAATTTCTGCGTTTTCTGAGGCCTCAGCTGTCTCTTCTGACTCTCTCTGTCATCACCACTTTCTCCTTTCTCATGATTATGTACGATTTCTTCGTTGACTTCTGATTTTGCTTAATTTCCGCGTTTTATGAGTTCCCTGCTGTTTGTCTTGATTCTAAGTGTGTACTTCATTGTCTCCGCTTCCTCTTGGATTTCTGCGTTTTTTGCGTTGTCTACTCCCTCTTCTGACTGTGGGCTTTATCAGCGCATTCTCCTCTTTCTCATGATGCTCTGCGTTTCCTTCGTAGTTTTCTGATTTTGCTTAATTTCTTCGTTTTATACTCTCCCCGCTGTTTCTTGTCTCTTTATCTAGTCGGAGCGTTGTCTCCCATTTCTCCTGAACTTCTGCGTTTTCTGAGGCCTCAGCTGTCTCTTCTGACTCTCTCTGTTATCACCGCTTTCTCCTCTTTCTCATGATTATCTACGATTTCTTCGTTGAGTTCTGGTTTTGCTTAATTTCCGCTTTTTATTCGTTCCCTGCTGTTTGTCTCGATTTTGATTGTGTACTTCACTGTCTCCGCTTCCTCTTGGATTTCTGCATTTTTTGCGTTGTCTGCTCCCTCTTCTGACTCTCTGCTTTATCAGCGCATTTTCCACTTTCTCATGATGCTCTGTGTTTCCTTCTTAGTTTTCTCTTTTTGCTTTATTTCTGCGTTTTATACTCTGCCAGCTGTTTCTTGTCTCTTTCTCTAGTCGGAGCGTTGTCTCACATTTCTCCTGAATTTCTGCGTTTACTGAGGCCTCAGCTGTCTCTTCTGACGCTCTCTGTTATCACCACTTTCTCCTCTTTCTCATGATTATCTACGATTTCTTCTTTGACTTCTGATTTTGCTTCAATTCCACGTTTTATGCGTTAACTGCTGTTTGTCTAGATTCTGAGTGTGTACTTCACTGTCTCCGCTTCCTCTTGGATTTCTGCGTTTTTTGCGTTGTCTGCTCCCTCTTCTGACACTCTGCTTTATCAGCGCACTCTCCACTTTCTCATGATGCTCTGCGTTTCCTTCGTAGTTTTCTGATTTTGCTTAATTTTTGCGTTTTATACTCTCCACGCTGTATCTTGTCTCTTTCTCTAGTCGGAGCGTTGTGTGCCATTTCTCCTGAATTTCTGCGTTTTCTGGGGTCTCAGCTGTCTCTTCTGACTCTGTGTTTTATCAGCTCATTCTCGCCTTTCTCATGATGCTCTGCGTTTCCTTCGTAGTATTCTGATTTTGCTTAATTTCTGCGTTTTATACTCTCCCCGCTGTTTCTTGTCTCTTTCTCTAGTCGGAGCGTTGTCTCCAATTTCTCCTGAATTTCTGCGTTTTCTGAGGCCTCAGCTGTCTCTTCTGACTCTCTCTGTTATCACCGCTTTCTCCTCTTTCTCATGATTATCTAACATTTCTTCTTTGACTTCTGATTTTGCTTAATTTCCGCGTTTTACTCGTTCCCTGCTCTGTGTCTCGATTCTGAGTGTGTACTTCACTGTCTCCGCTTCCTCTTGGATTTCTGCGTTTTTTGCGTTGTCTGCTCCCTCTTCTGACACTCTGCTTTATCAGCGCATTCTCCACTTTCTCATGATGCTCTGCGTTTCCTTCCTAGTTTTCTAATTTTGCTTAATTTCTGTGTTTAATACTCTCCCCGCTGTTTCCTGTCTCTTTCTCTAGTCGGAGCTTTGTCTTCTATTTCTCCTGAATTTCTGCGTTTTCTGAGGCCTCAGCTGTCTGTTCGTAGTCTCTCTGTTATCACCACTTTCTCCTCTTTCTCATGATTATCTACGATTTCTTCGTTGACTTCTGATTTTGCTTAATTTCCGCGTTTCATGCGTTCCCTGCTGTTTGTCTGGATTCTGAGTGTGCACTTCATTGTCTCCGCTTCCTCTTGGATTTCTGCGTTTTTTGCATTGTCTGCTACCTCTTCTGACTCTCTGTTTTATCAGCGCATTCTCAACTTTCTCAGGATGCTCTGCGTTTCCTTCGTAGTTTTCTGATTTTGCTTAATTTCTGCGTTTTATACTCTCCCCTCTGTATCTTGTCTCTTTCTCTGGTCGGAGCGTTGTCTCCAATTTCTCCTGAATTTCTGCGTTTTCTGGGGTCTCAGCTGTCTCTTCTGACTCTCTGTTTTATGAGCGCATTCTCCCCTTTCTCATGATGCTCTGCGTTTCCTTCGTAGTATTCTGATTTTGCTTAATTTCTTCGTTTTATACTCTCCCCGCTGTTTCTTGTCTCTTTATCTAGTCGGAGCGTTGTCTCCCATTTCTCCTGAACTTCTGCGTTTTCTGAGGCCTCAGCTGTCTCTTCTGACTCTCTCTGTTATCACCGCTTTCTCCTCTTTCTCATGATTATCTACGATTTCTTCGTTGAGTTCTGGTTTTGCTTAATTTCCGCTTTTTATTCGTTCCCTGCTGTTTGTCTCGATTTTGATTGTGTACTTCACTGTCTCCGCTTCCTCTTGGATTTCTGCATTTTTTGCGTTGTCTGCTCCCTCTTCTGACTCTCTGCTTTATCAGCGCATTTTCCACTTTCTCATGATGCTCTGTGTTTCCTTCTTAGTTTTCTCTTTTTGCTTTATTTCTGCGTTTTATACTCTGCCAGCTGTTTCTTGTCTCTTTCTCTAGTCGGAGCGTTGTCTCACATTTCTCCTGAATTTCTGCGTTTACTGAGGCCTCAGCTGTCTCTTCTGACGCTCTCTGTTATCACCACTTTCTCCTCTTTCTCATGATTATCTACGATTTCTTCTTTGACTTCTGATTTTGCTTCAATTCCACGTTTTATGCGTTAACTGCTGTTTGTCTAGATTCTGAGTGTGTACTTCACTGTCTCCGCTTCCTCTTGGATTTCTGCGTTTTTTGCGTTGTCTGCTCCCTCTTCTGACACTCTGCTTTATCAGCGCACTCTCCACTTTCTCATGATGCTCTGCGTTTCCTTCGTAGTTTTCTGATTTTGCTTAATTTTTGCGTTTTATACTCTCCACGCTGTATCTTGTCTCTTTCTCTAGTCGGAGCGTTGTGTGCCATTTCTCCTGAATTTCTGCGTTTTCTGGGGTCTCAGCTGTCTCTTCTGACTCTGTGTTTTATCAGCTCATTCTCGCCTTTCTCATGATGCTCTGCGTTTCCTTCGTAGTATTCTGATTTTGCTTAATTTCTGCGTTTTATACTCTCCCCGCTGTTTCTTGTCTCTTTCTCTAGTCGGAGCGTTGTCTCCAATTTCTCCTGAATTTCTGCGTTTTCTGAGGCCTCAGCTGTCTCTTCTGACTCTCTCTGTTATCACCGCTTTCTCCTCTTTCTCATGATTATCTAACATTTCTTCTTTGACTTCTGATTTTGCTTAATTTCCGCGTTTTACTCGTTCCCTGCTCTGTGTCTCGATTCTGAGTGTGTACTTCACTGTCTCCGCTTCCTCTTGGATTTCTGCGTTTTTTGCGTTGTCTGCTCCCTCTTCTGACACTCTGCTTTATCAGCGCATTCTCCACTTTCTCATGATGCTCTGCGTTTCCTTCCTAGTTTTCTAATTTTGCTTAATTTCTGTGTTTAATACTCTCCCCGCTGTTTCCTGTCTCTTTCTCTAGTCGGAGCTTTGTCTTCTATTTCTCCTGAATTTCTGCGTTTTCTGAGGCCTCAGCTGTCTGTTCGTAGTCTCTCTGTTATCACCACTTTCTCCTCTTTCTCATGATTATCTACGATTTCTTCGTTGACTTCTGATTTTGCTTAATTTCCGCGTTTCATGCGTTCCCTGCTGTTTGTCTGGATTCAGAGTGTGTACTTCATTGTCTCCGCTTCCTCTTGGATTTCAGCGTTTTTTGCATTGTCTGCTACCTCTTCTGACTCTCTGTTTTATCAGCGCATTCTCAACTTTCTCAGGATGCTCTGCGTTTCCTTCGTAGTTTTCTGATTTTGCTTAATTTCTGCGTTTTATACTCTCCCCTCTGTATCTTGTCTCTTTCTCTGGTCGGAGCGTTGTCTCCAATTTCTCCTGAATTTCTGCGTTTTCTGGGGTCTCAGCTGTCTCTTCTGACTCTCTGTTTTATGAGCGCATTCTCCCCTTTCTCATGATGCTCTGCGTTTCCTTCGTAGTATTCTGATTTTGCTTAATTTCTTCGTTTTATACTCTCCCCGCTGTTTCTTGTCTCTTTATCTAGTCGGAGCGTTGTCTCCCATTTCTCCTGAACTTCTGCATTTTCTGAGGCCTCAGCTGTCTCTTCTGACTCTCTCTGTTATCACCGCTTTCTCCTCTTTCTCATGATTATCTACGATTTCTTCGTTGAGTTCTGGTTTTGCTTAATTTCCGCTTTTTATTCGTTCCCTGCTGTTTGTCTCGATTTTGATTGTGTACTTCACTGTCTCCGCTTCCTCTTGGATTTCTGCATTTTTTGCGTTGTCTGCTCCCTCTTCTGACTCTCTGCTTTATCAGCGCATTTTCCACTTTCTCATGATGCTCTGTGTTTCCTTCTTAGTTTTCTCTTTTTGCTTTATTTCTGCGTTTTATACTCTGCCAGCTGTTTCTTGTCTCTTTCTCTAGTCGGAGCGTTGTCTCACATTTCTCCTGAATTTCTGCGTTTACTGAGGCCTCAGCTGTCTCTTCTGACGCTCTCTGTTATCACCACTTTCTCCTCTTTCTCATGATTATCTACGATTTCTTCTTTGACTTCTGATTTTGCTTCAATTCCACGTTTTATGCGTTAACTGCTGTTTGTCTAGATTCTGAGTGTGTACTTCACTGTCTCCGCTTCCTCTTGGATTTCTGCGTTTTTTGCGTTGTCTGCTCCCTCTTCTGACACTCTGCTTTATCAGCGCACTCTCCACTTTCTCATGATGCTCTGCGTTTCCTTCGTAGTTTTCTGATTTTGCTTAAATTCTGCGTTTTATACTCTCCACGCTGTATCTTGTCTCTTTCTCTAGTCGGAGCGTTGTGTGCCATTTCTCCTGAATTTCTGCGTTTTCTGGGGTCTCAGCTGTCTCTTCTGACTCTCTGTTTTATCAGCTCATTCTCGCCTTTCTCATGATGCTCTGCGTTTCCTTCGTAGTATTCTGATTTTGCTTAATTTCTGCGTTTTATACTCTCCCCGCTGTTTCTTGTCTCTTTCTCTAGTCGGAGCGTTGTCTCCAATTTCTCCTGAATTTCTGCGTTTTCTGAGGCCTCAGCTGTCTCTTCTGACTCTCTCTGTTATCACCGCTTTCTCCTCTTTCTCATGATTATCTAACATTTCTTCTTTGACTTCTGATTTTGCTTAATTTCCGCGTTTTACTCGTTCCCTGCTCTGTGTCTCGATTCTGAGTGTGTACTTCACTGTCTCCGCTTCCTCTTGGATTTCTGCGTTTTTTGCGTTGTCTGCTCCCTCTTCTGACACTCTGCTTTATCAGCGCATTCTCCACTTTCTCATGATGCTCTGCGTTTCCTTCCTAGTTTTCTAATTTTGCTTAATTTCTGTGTTTAATACTCTCCCCGCTGTTTCCTGTCTCTTTCTCTAGTCGGAGCTTTGTCTTCTATTTCTCCTGAATTTCTGCGTTTTCTGAGGCCTCAGCTGTCTGTTCGTAGTCTCTCTGTTATCACCACTTTCTCCTCTTTCTCATGATTATCTACGATTTCTTCGTTGACTTCTGATTTTGCTTAATTTCCGCGTTTTATGCGTTCCCTGCTGTTTGTATCGATTCTGAGTGTGTACTTCATTTTCTCCGCTTCTTCTTGGATTTCTGCGTTTTTTGCGTTGTCTGCTCAATCTTCTGACTCTCTGTTTAATCAGCGCATTCTCCACTTTCTCATGATGATCTGCATTTCCTTCGTAGTTTTCCGATTTTGCTTAATTTCTGCGTTTTATACTCTCCCCAGTGTATCTCGTCTCTTTCTCTAGTCGGAGCGTTGTCTCCCATTTCTCCTGAATTTCTGCGTTTTCTGAGGCCTCAGCTGTCTGCTCGGACTCTCTCTGTTATCACTGCTTTCTCCTCTTTCTCATGATTATCTACGATTTCTTCGTTGAGTTCTGATTTTGCTTAATTTCCGCGTTTTATGCGTTCCCTGCTGTTTGTCCCGATTCTGAGTGTGTACTTCATTGTCTCCGCTTCCTCTTGGATTTCTGCGTTTTTTGCGTTGTCTGCTCCCTCTTCTGACTCTGCTTTATCAGCGATTTTCCACTTTCTCATGATGCTCTGCGTTTCCTTCGTAGTTTTCTGTTTTTGCTTAATTTCTGCGTTTTATGGTCTGCCAGCTGTTTCTTGTCTCTTTCTCTAGTCGGAGCGTTGTCTTCCATTTCTCCTGAATATCTGCGTTTTCTGAGGCCTCAGCTGGCTCTTCTGACTCTCTCTGTTATCACCGCTTTCTCCTCTTTCTCATGATTATCTACGATTTCTTCGTTGACTTCTGATTTTGCTTAATTTCCGCGTTTTATGCGTTCCCTGCTGTTTGTCTCGATTCTGAGTGTGTACTTCATTGTCTCCGCTTCCGCTTGGATTTCTGCGTTTTTTGCGTTGTCTGGTCCCTCTTCTGACTCTCTGTTTTATCAGCGTATTCTCCTCTTTCTCATGATGCTCTGCGTTTCCTTCGTAGTTTTCTGATTTTGCTTAATTTCTGCGTTTTATACTCTCCCCCCTGTATCTTGTCTCTTTCTCTGGTCGGAGCGTTGTCTCCAATTTCTCCTGAATTTCTGCGTTTTCTGGGGTCTCAGCTGTCTCTTCTGACTCTCTGTTTTATCAGCGCATTCACCCCTTTCTCGTGATGCTCTGCGTTTCCTTCGTAGTATTCTGATTTTACTTAATTTCTGCGTTTTATAGACTGCCAGCTGTTTCTCGTCTCTTTCTCTAGTCGGAGAGTTGTCTCCCATTTCTCCTGAATTTCTGCGTTTTCTGAGGCCTCAGCTGTCTCTTCTGACTCTCTCTGTTATCACCGCTTTCTCCTCTTTCTTATGATTATCTACGATTTCTTCTTTGACTTCTGATTTTGCTTAATTTCCGCGTTTTACTCGTTCCCTGCTCTGTGTCTCGATTCTGAGTGTGTACTTCACTGTCTCCGCTTCCTCTTGGATTTCTGCGTTTTTTGCGTTGTCTGCTCCCTCTTCTGACACTCTGCTTTATCAGCGCATTCTCCACTTTCTCATGATGCTCTGCGTTTCCTTCCTAGTTTTCTAATTTTGCTTAATTTCTGTGTTTAATACTCTCCCCGCTGTTTTCTGTGTCTTTCTCTAGTCGGAGCTTTGTCTTCTATTTCTCCTGAATTTCTGCGTTTTCTGAGGCCTCAGCTGTCTGTTCGTAGTCTCTCTGTTATCACCACTTTCTCCTCTTTCTCATGATTATCTACGATTTCTTCGTTGACTTCTGATTTTGCTTAATTTCCGCGTTTTATGCGTTCCCTGCTGTTTGTATCGATTCTGAGTGTGTACTTCATTGTCTCCGCTTCCTCTTGGATTTCTGCCTTTTTTGCGTTGTCTGCTCAATCTTCTGACTCTCTGTTTAATCAGCGCATTCTCCACTTTCTCATGATGATCTGCGTTTCCTTCGTAGTTTTCCGATTTTGCTTAATTTCTGCGTTTTATACTCTCCCCAGTGTATCTCGTCTCTTTCTCTAGTCGGAGCGTTGTCTCCCATTTCTCCTGAATTTCTGCGTTTTCTGAGGCCTCAGCTGTCTGTTCGGACTCTCTCTGTTATCACTGCTTTCTCCTCTTTCTCATGATTATCTACGATTTCTTCGTTGAGTTCTGATTTTGCTTAATTTCCGAGTTTTATGCGTTCCCTGCTGTTTGTCTCGATTCTGAGTGTGTACCTCATTGTCTCCGCTTCCTCTTGGATTTCTGCGTTTTTTGCGTTGTCTGCTCCCTCTTCTGACTCTGCTTTATCAGCGATTTTCCACTTTCTCATGATGCTCTGCGTTTCCTTCGTAGTTTTCTGTTTTTGCTTAATTTCTGCGTTTTATGGTCTGCCAGCTGTTTCTTGTCTCTTTCTCTAGTCGGAGCGTTGTCTCCCATTTCTCCTGAATATCTGCGTTTTCTGAGGCCTCAGCTGGCTCTTCTGACTCTCTCTGTTATCACCGCTTTCTCCTCTTTCTCATGATTATCTACGATTTCTTCGTTGACTTCTGATTTTGCTTAATTTCCGCGTTTTATGCGTTCCCTGCTGTTTGTCTCGATTCTGAGTGTGTACTTCATTGTCTCCGCTTCCGCTTGGATTTCTGCGTTTTTTGCGTTGTCTGGTCCCTCTTCTGACTCTCTGTTTTATCAGCGCATTCTCCCCTTTCTCATGATGCTCTGCGTTTCCTTCGTAGTTTTCTGATTTTGCTTAATTTCTGCGTTTTATACTCTCCCCTCTCTATCTTATCTCTTTCTCTGGTCGGAGCGTTGTCTCCAATTTCTCCTGAATTTCTGCGTTTTCTGGGGTCTCAGCTGTCTCTTCTGACTCTCTGTTTTATCAGCGCATTCACCCCTTTCTCATGATGCTCTGCGTTTCCTTCGTAGTATTCTGATTTTACTTAATTTCTGCGTTTTATAGACTGCCAGCTGTTTCTCGTCTCTTTCTCTAGTCGGAGCGTTGTCTCCCATTTCTCCTGAATTTCTGTGTTTTCTGAGGCCTCAGCTGTCTCTTCTGACTCTCTCTGTTATCACCGCTTTCTCCTCTTTCTTATGATTATCTACGATTTCTTCGATGACTTCTGATTTTGCTTAATTTCCGCGTTTTATGCGTTCCCTGCTGTTTGTCTCGATTCTGAGTGTGTACTTCATTGTCTCCGCTTCCTCTTGGATTTCTGCGTTTTTTGCGTTGTCTGGTCCCTCTTCTGACTCTCTGTTTTATCAGCGCATTCTCCCCTTTCTCATGATGCTCTGCGATTCCTTCGTAGTATTCTGATTTTGCTTAATTTCTGCGTTTTATAGACTGCCAGCTCTTTCTGGTCTCTTTCTCTAGTCACAGCGTTGTCTCCCATTTCTCCTGAATTTCTGCGTTTTCTGAGGCCTCAGCTGTCTCTTCTGACTCTCTCTGTTATCACCGCTTCCTCCTCTTTCTCATGATTATCTACGATTTCTTCGTTGACTTCTGATTTTGCTTAATTTCCGCGTTCTATGCGTTCCCTGCTGTTTGTCTCCATTCTGAGTGTGTACTTCACTGTCTCCGCTTCCTCTTGGATTTCTGCGTTTTTTGCGTTGTCTGCTCCCTCTTCTGATTTTCTGGTTTATCAACGCATTCTCCACTTTCTCATGATGCTCTGCGTTTCCTTCGTAGTTTTCTGTTTTTGCTTAATTTCTGCGTTTTATACTCTCCCCGCTGTATCTCGTCTCTTTCTCTAGTCGGAGCGTTTTCTCCCATTTCTCCTGAATTTCTGCGTTTTCTGAGGCCTCAGCTGTCTCTTCTGACTCTCTCTGTTATCACCGCTTTCTCCTCTTTCTCATGATTATCTACGATTTCCTCTTTGACTTCTGATTTTGCTTAATTTCTGCGTTTTATAGTCTGGAGCTGTTTCTTGTCTCTTTCTCTAGTCGGAGCGTTGTCTCCCATTTCTCCTGAACTTCTGCGTTTTCTGAGGCCTCAGCTGTCTCTTCTGACTCTCTCTGTTATCACCGCTTTCTCCTCTTTTTCATGATTATGTAAGATTCCTTCTTTGACTTCTGATTTTGCTTAATTTCCGCGTTTTAGGCGTTCCCTGCTGTTTGTCTCGATTCTGAGTGTGTACTTCATTGTCTCCGCTTCCTCTTGGATTTCTGCGTTTTTTGCCTTGTCTGGTCCCTCTTCTGACTCTCTGTTTTATCAGCGCATTCTCCCCTTTCTCATGATGCTCTGCGTTTCCTTCGTTGTTTTCTGATTTTGCTTAATTTCTGCGTTTTATACTCTCCCCTCTGTATGTTGTCTCTTTCTCTGGTCGGAGCGTTGTCTCCAATTTCTCCTGAATTTCTGCGTTTTCTGGGGTCTCAGCTGTCTTTTCTGACTCTCTGTTTTATCAGCGCATTCATACCTTTCTCATGATGCTCTGCGTTTCCTTGGTAGTATTCTGATTTTGCTTAATTTCTGCGTTTTATAGTCTGCCAGCTGTTTCTTGTCTCTTTCTCTAGTCGGAGCGTTGTCTCCCATTTCTCCTGAACTTCCGCGTTTTCTCAGGCCTCAGCTGTCTCTTCTGACTCTCTCTGTTATCACCACTTTCTCCTCTTTTTCATGATTATGTAAGATTTCTTCTTTGACTTCTGATTTTGCTTAATTTCCGCGTTTTATGCGTTCCCTGCTGTTTGTCTCGATTCTGAGTGTGTACTTCATTGTGTCCGCTTCCTCTTGGATTTCTGCGTTTTTTGTGTTGTCTGCTCCCTCTTCTGACTCTCTGTTTTATCAGCGCATTCTCCCCTTTCTCATGATGCTCTGCGTTTCCTTCATAGTTTTCTGATTTTGCTTAATTTCTGCGTTTTATACTCTCCCCTCTGTATCTTGCCTCTTTCTCTGGTCGGAGCGTTGTCTCCAATTTCTCCTGAATTTCTGCGTTTTCTGGGGTCTCAGCTGTCTCTTCTCACTCTCTGTTTTATCAGCGCATTCTCCCCTTTCTCATGATGCTCTGCGTTTCCTTCGTAGTATTCTGATTTTGCTTAATTTCTGCGTTTTATACACTGCCAGCTGTTTCTGGTGTCTTTCTCTAGTCGGAGCGTTGTCTCCCATTTCTCCTGAATTTCTGCGTTTTCTGAGGCCTCAGCTATCTCTTCTGACTCTCTCTGTTATCACAGCTTTCTCCTCTTTCTCATGATTATCTACGATTTCTTCGTTGACTTCTGATTTTGCTTAATTTCCGCGTTTTATGCGTTCCCTTCTCTTTGTCTCGATTCTGAGTGTGTACTTCATTGTGTCCGCTTCCTCTTGGATTTCTGCGTTTTTTGCGTTGTCTGCTCCCTCTTCTGACTCTGTGGTTTATCAGCGCATTCTCCACTTTCTCTTGATGCTCTGCGTTTCCTTTGTAGTTTTCTGATTTTGCTTAATTTCTACGTTTTATACTCTCCCCTGTGTAACTTGTCTCTTTCTCTGGTCGGAGCGTTGTCTCCAATTTCTCCTGTATTTCTGTGTTTTCTGGGGTCTCAGCTGTCTCTTCTGACTCTCTGTTTTATCAGCGCATTCTCCCCTTTCTCAGGATGCTCTGCGTCTCCTTCGTAGTATTCTGAATTTGTTAATTTCTGCGTTTTATACTCTGCCAGCTGTTTCTGGTCTCTTTCTCTAGTAGGAGCGTTGTCTCCAATTTCTCCTGAATTTCTGCGATTTCTGAGGCCTCAGCTGTCTGTTCATAACCTCTCTGTTATCACCGCTTTCTCCTCTTTCTCATGATTATCTACGATTTCTTCGTTGACTTCTGATTTTGCTTAATTTCCGCGTTATATGCGTTCCCTGCTGTTTGCCTGGATTCTGAGTGTGTACTTCATTGTCTCCGCTTCCTCTTGGATTTCTGCGTTTTTTGCGTTGTCTGCTCCCTCTTCTGACTCTCTGCTTTATCAGCGCATTCTCCACTTTCTCATGATGCTCTGCGTTTCCTTCGTAGTTTTCTGTTTTTGCTTAATTTCTGCGTTTTATAGTCTGGAGCTGTTTCTTGTCTCTTTCTCTAGTCGGAGCGTTGTCTCCCATTTCTCCTGAACTTCTGCGTTTTCTGAGGCCTCAGCTGTCTCTTCTGACTCTCTCTGTTATCACCGCTTTCTCCTCTTTTTCATGATTATCTAAGATTTCTTCTTTGACTTCTGATTTTGCTAAATTTCCGCGTTTTAGGCGTTCCCTGCTGTTTGTCTCGATTCTGAGTGTGTACTTCATTGTCTCCGCTTCCTCTTGGATTTCTGCGTTTTTTGCGTTGTCTGCTCCCTCTTCTGACTCTCTGTTTTATCAGCGCATTCTCCCCTTTCTCATGATGCTCTGCGTTTCCTTCGTTGTTTTCTGATTTTGCTTAATTTCTGCGTTTTATACTCTCCCCACTGTATCTTGTCTCTTTCTCTTGTCGGAGCGTTGTCTACAATTTCTCCTGAATTTCTGCGTTTTCTGGGGTCTCAGCTGTCTCTTCTGACACTCTGTTTTATCAGCGCATTCTCCCCTTTCTCATGATGCTCTGCGTTTCCTTCGTAGTATTCTGATTTTGCTTAATTTCTGCGTTTTATAGTCTGCCAGCTGTTTCTGGTCTCTTTCTCTAGTAGGAGCGTTGTCTCCAATTTCTCCTGAATTTCTGCGTTTCTGAGGCCTCAGCTGTCTGTTCATAACCTCTCTGTTATCACCGCTTTCTCCTCTTTCTCATGATTATCTACGATTTCTTCGTTGACTTCTGATTTTGCTTAATTTCCGCGTTATATGCGTTCCCTGCTGTTTGCCTGGATTCTGAGTGTGTACTTCATTGTCTCCGCTTCCTCTTGGATTTCTGCGTTTTTTGCGTTGTCTGCTCCCTCTTCTGACTCTCTGCTTTATCAGCGCATTCTCCACTTTCTCATGATTCTCTGCGTTTCCTTCGTAGTTTTCTGTTTTTGCTTAATTTCTGCGTTTTATAGTCTGGAGCTGTTTCTTGTCTCTTTCTCTAGTCGGAGCGTTGTCTCCCATTTCTCCTGAACTTCTGCGTTTTCTGAGGCCTCAGCTGTCTCTTCTGACTCTCTCTGTTATCACCGCTTTCTCCTCTTTCTCATGATTATCTACGATTTCCTCTTTGACTTCTGATTTTGCTTAATTTCCGCGTTTCATGCGTTCCCTGCTGTTTGTCTGGATTCTGAGTGTGTACTTCATTGTCTCCGCTTCCTCTTGGATTTCTGCGTTTTTTGCATTGTCTGCTACCTGTTCTGACTCTCTGTTTTATCAGCGCATTCTCAACTTTCTCAGGATGCTCTGCGTTTCCTTCGTAGTTTTCTGATTTTGCTTAATTTCTGCGTTTTATACTCTCCCCTCTGTATCTTGTCTCTTTCTCTGGTCGGAGCGTTGTCTCCCATTTCTCCTGAACTTCTGCGTTTTCTCAGGCCTCAGCTGTCTCTTCTGACTCTCTCTGTTATCACCACTTTCTCCTCTTTTTCATGATTATCTAAGATTTCTTCTTTGACTTCTGATTTTGCTTAATTTCCGCGTTTTATGCGTTCCCTGCTGTTTGTCTCGATTCTGAGTGTGTACTTCATTGTGTCCGCTTCCTCTTGGATTTCTGCGTTTTTTGCGTTGTCTGCTCCCTCTTCTGACTCTCTGTTTTATCAGCGCATTCTCCCCTTTCTCATGATGCTCTGCGTTTCCTTCATAGTTTTCTGATTTTGCTTAATTTCTGCGTTTTATACTCTCCCCTCTGTATCTTGCCTCTTTCTCTGGTCGGAGCGTTGTCTCCAATTTCTCCTGAATTTCTGCGTTTTCTGGGGTCTCAGCTGTCTCTTCTCACCCTCTGTTTTATCAGCGCATTCTCCCCTTTCTCATGATGCTCTGCGTTTCCTTCGTAGTATTCTGATTTTGCTTAATTTCTGCGTTTTATACACTGCCAGCTGTTTCTGGTGTCTTTCTCTAGTCGGAGCGTTGTCTCCCATTTCTCCTGAATTTCTGCGTTTTCTGAGGCCTCAGCTATCTCTTCTGACTCTCTCTGTTATCACAGCTTTCTCCTCTTTCTCATGATTATCTACGATTTCTTCGTTGACTTCTGATTTTGCTTAATTTCCGCGTTTTATGCGTTCCCTTCTCTTTGTCTCGATTCTGAGTGTGTACTTCATTGTGTCCGCTTCCTCTTGGATTTCTGCGTTTTTTGCGTTGTCTGCTCCCTCTTCTGACTCTGTGGTTTATCAGCGCATTCTCCACTTTCTCTTGATGCTCTGCGTTTCCTTTGTAGTTTTCTGATTTTGCTTAATTTCTACGTTTTATACTCTCCCCTGTGTAACTTGTCTCTTTCTCTGGTCGGAGCGTTGTCTCCAATTTCTCCTGTATTTCTGTGTTTTCTGGGGTCTCAGCTGTCTCTTCTGACTCTCTGTTTTATCAGCGCATTCTCCCCTTTCTCAGGATGCTCTGCGTTTCCTTCGTAGTATTCTGAATTTGTTAATTTCTGCGTTTTATACTCTGCCAGCTGTTTCTGGTCTCTTTCTCTAGTAGGAGCGTTGTCTCCAATTTCTCCTGAATTTCTGCGATTTCTGATGCCTCAGCTGTCTGTTCATAACCTCTCTGTTATCACCGCTTTCTCCTCTTTCTCATGATTATCTACGATTTCTTCGTTGACTTCTGATTTTGCTTAATTTCCGCGTTATATGCGTTCCCTGCTGTTTGCCTGGATTCTGAGTGTGTACTTCATTGTCTCCGCTTCCTCTTGGATTTCTGCGTTTTTTGCGTTGTCTGCTCCCTCTTCTGACTCTCTGCTTTATCAGCGCATTCTCCACTTTCTCATGATGCTCTGCGTTTCCTTCGTAGTTTTCTGTTTTTGCTTAATTTCTGCGTTTTATAGTCTGGAGCTGTTTCTTGTCTCTTTCTCTAGTCGGAGCGTTGTCTCCCATTTCTCCTGAACTTCTGCGTTTTCTGAGGCCTCAGCTGTCTCTTCTGACTCTCTCTGTTATCACCGCTTTCTCCTCTTTTTCATGATTATCTAAGATTTCTTCTTTGACTTCTGATTTTGCTAAATTTCCGCGTTTTAGGCGTTCCCTGCTGTTTGTCTCGATTCTGAGTGTGTACTTCATTGTCTCCGCTTCCCCTTGGATTTCTGCGTTTTTTGCGTTGTCTGCTCCCTCTTCTGACTCTCTGTTTTATCAGCGCATTCTCCCCATTCTCATGATGCTCTGCGTTTCCTTCGTAGTTTTCTGATTTTGCTTAATTTCTGCGTTTTATACTCTCCCCTCTGTATCTTGTCTCTTTCTCTGGTCGGAGCATTGTCTCCAATTTCTCCTGAATTTCTGCGTTTTCTGGGGTCTCAGCAGTCTCTTTTGACTCTCTGTTTTATCAGCGCATTCTCCCCTTTCTCTTGATGCTCTGCGTTTCCTTCGTAGTATTCTGATTTTGCTTAATTTCTGCGTTATATAATCTCCCCGCTGTTTCTTGTCTCTCTATCTAGTCGGAGCGTTGTCTCCCATTTCTCCTGAATTTCTGCGTTTTCTGAGGCCTCAGCTGTCTGTTCGTAGTCTCTCTGTTATCACCGCTTTCTCCTCTTTCTCATGATTATCTACGATTTCTTCGTTGTCTTCTGAATTTGCTTAATTTCCGCGTTATATGCGTTCCCTGCTGTTTGTCTCGATTCTGAGTGTGTACTTCATTGTCTCCGCTTCCTCTTGGATTTCTGCGTTTTTTGCGTTGTCTGCTCCCTCTTCTGACTCTCTGTTTCATCAGCGCATTCTCCACTTTCTCATGATGCTCTGCGATTCCTTCGTAGTATTCTGATTTTGCTTAATTTCTGCGTTTTATAGACTGCCAGCTCTTTCTGGTCTCTTTCTCTAGTCGCAGCGTTGTCTCCCATTTCTCCTGAATTTCTGCGTTTTCTGAGGCCTCAGCTGTCTCTTCTGACTCTCTCTGTTATCACCGCTTTCTCCTCTTTCTCATGATTATCTACGATTTCTTCGTTGACTTCTGATTTTGCTTAATTTCCGCGTTTTATGCGTTCCCTGCTGTTTGCCTGGATTCTGAGTGCGTACTTCATTGTCTCCGCTTCCTCTTGGATTTCTGCGTTTTTTGCGTTGTCTGCTCCCTCTTCTGACTCTCTGCTTTATCAGCGCATTCTCCACTTTCTCATGATGCTCTGCGTTTCCTTCGTAGTTTTCTGTTTTTGCTTAATTTCTGCGTTTTATAGTCTGCAGCTGTTTCTTCTCTCTTTCTCTAGTCGGAGCGTTGTCTCCCATTTCTCCTGAACTTCTGCGTTTTCTGAGGCCTCAGCTGTCTCTTCTGACTCTCTCTGTTATCACTGCTTTCTCCTCTTTTTCATGATTATGTAAGATTCCTTCTTTGACTTCTGATTTTGCTTAATTTCCGCGTTTTAAGCGTTCCCTGCTGTTTGTCTCGATTCTGAGTGTGTACTTCATTGTCTCCGCTTCCTCTTGGATTTCTGCGTTTTTTGCCTTGTCTGGTCCCTCTTCTGACTCTCTGTTTTATCAGCGCATTCTCCCCTTTCTCATGATGCTCTGCGTTTCCTTCGTTGTTTTCTGATTTTGCTTAATTTCTGCGTTTTATACTCTCCCCTCTGTATCTTGTCTCTTTCTCTTGTCGGAGCGTTGTCTACAATTTCTCCTGAATTTCTGCGTTTTCTGGGGTCTCAGCTGTCTCTTCTGACACTCTGTTTTATCAGCGCATTCTCCCCTTTCTCATGATGCTCTGCGTTTCCTTCGTAGTATTCTGATTTTGCTTAATTTCTGCGTTTTATAGTCTGCCAGCTGTTTCTGGTCTCTTTCTCTAGTAGGAGCGTTGTCTCCAATTTCTCCTGAATTTCTGCGTTTCTGAGGCCTCAGCTGTCTGTTCATAACCTCTCTGTTATCACCGCTTTCTCCTCTTACTCATGATTATCTACGATTTCTTCGTTGACTTCTGATTTTGCTTAATTTCCGCGTTATATGCGTTCCCTGCTGTTTGCCTGGATTCTGAGTGTGTACTTCATTGTCTCCGCTTCCTCTTGGATTTCTGCGTTTTTTGCGTTGTCTGCTCCCTCTTCTGACTCTCTGCTTTATCAGCGCATTCTCCACTTTCTCATGATTCTCTGCGTTTCCTTCGTAGTTTTCTGTTTTTGCTTAATTTCTGCGTTTTATAGTCTGGAGATGTTTCTTGTCTCTTTCTCTAGTCGGAGCGTTGTCTCCCATTTCTCCTGAACTTCTGCGTTTTCTGAGGCCTCAGCTGTCTCTTCTGACTCTCTCTGTTATCACCGCTTTCTCCTCTTTCTCATGATTATCTACGATTTCCTCTTTGACTTCTGATTTTGCTTAATTTCCGCGTTTCATGCGTTCCCTGCTGTTTGTCTGGATTCTGAGTGTGTACTTCATTGTCTCCGCTTCCTCTTGGATTTCTGCGTTTTTTGCATTGTCTGCTACCTGTTCTGACTCTCTGTTTTATCAGCGCATTCTCAACTTTCTCAGGATGCTCTGAGTTTCCTTCGTAGTTTTCTGATTTTGCTTAATTTCTGCGTTTTATACTCTCCCCTCTGTATCTTGTCTCTTTCTCTGGTCGGAGCGTTGTCTCCAATTTCTCCTGAATATCTGCGTTTTCTGGGGTCTCAGCTGTCTCTTCTGACTCTCTGTTTTATCTGCGCATTCTCCCCTTTCTCATGATGCTCTGCGTTTCCTTCGTAGTATTCTGATTGTGCTTAATTTCTGCGTTTTATAGTCTGCCAGCTGTTTCTGGTCTCTTTCTCTAGTCGGAGGGTTGTCTCCCATTTCTCCTGAATTTCTGCGTTTTCTGAGGCCTCAGCTGTCTGTTCGTAACGTCTCTGTTATCACCGCTTTCTCCTCTTTCTCATGATTCTCTACGATTTCTTCGTTGACTTCTGATTTTGCTTTATTTCCGCGTTATATGCGTTCCCTGCTGTTTGTCTCGATTCTGAGTGTGTACTTCATTGTGTCCGCTTCCTCTTGGATTTCTGCGTTTTTTGCGTTGTCTGCTCCCTCTTCTGACTCTGTGGTTTATCAGCGCATTCTCCACTTTCTCTTGATGCTCTGCGTTTCCTTTGTAGTTTTCTGATTTTGCTTAATTTCTACGTTTTATACTCTCCCCTGTGTAACTTGTCTCTTTCTCTGGTCGGAGCGTTGTCTCCAATTTCTCCTGTATTTCTGTGTTTTCTGGGGTCTCAGCTGTCTCTTCTGACTCTCTGTTTTATCAGCGCATTCTCCCCTTTCTCAGGATGCTCTGCGTTTCCTTCTTAGTATTCTGAATTTGTTAATTTCTGCGTTTTATACTCTGCCAGCTGTTTCTTGTCTCTTTGTCTATTCGGAGCGTTGTCTCCCATTTCTCCTGAATTTCTGCGTTTTCTGAGGCCTCGGCTGTCTCTTCTGACTATCTCTGTTATCACCGCTTTCTCCTCTTTCTCATGATTATCTACGATTTCTTCGTTGACTTCAGATTTTGCTTAATTTCCGCGTTTTATGCGTTCCCTGCTGTTTGTCTCGATTCTGAGTGTG
Organism: Tadarida brasiliensis; assembly: GCA_030848825.1. Classification (NCBI taxonomy): domain Eukaryota; kingdom Metazoa; phylum Chordata; class Mammalia; order Chiroptera; family Molossidae; genus Tadarida; species Tadarida brasiliensis. Next base: position 93,641 of record JAUMIU010000055.1, on the reverse strand, counting down.
TACTTCATTGTCTCCGCTTCCTCTTGGATTTCTGCGTTTTTTGCCTTGTCTGGTCCCTCTTCTGACTCTCTGTTTTATCAGCGCATTCTCCCCTTTCTCATGATGCTCTGCGTTTCCTTCGTAGTTTTCTGATTTTGCTTAATTTCTGCGTTTTATACTCTCCCCTCTGTATCTTGTCTCTTTCTCTGGTCGGAGCGTTGTCTCCAATTTCTCCTGAATTTCTGCGTTTTCTGGGGTCTCAGCTGTCTCTTCTGACTCTCTGTTTTATCAGCGCATTCTCCACTTTCTCATGATGCTCTGCGATTCCTTCGTAGTATTCTGATTTTGCTTAATTTCTGCGTTTTATAGACTGCCAGCTCTTTCTGGTCTCTTTCTCTAGTCGCAGCGTTGTCTCCCATTTCTCCTGAATTTCTGCGTTTTCTGAGGCCTCAGCTGTCTATTCTGACTCTCTCTGTTATCACCGCTTTCTCCTCTTTCTCATGATTATCTACGATTTCTTCGTTGACTTCTGATTTTGCTTAATTACCGCGTTTTATGCGTTCCCTGCTGTTTGCCTGGATTCTGAGTGCGTACTTCATTGTCTCCGCTTCCTCTTGGATTTCTGCGGTTTTTGCGTTGTCTGCTCCCTCTTCTGACTCTCTGCTTTATCAGCGCATTCTCCACTTTCTCATGATGCTCTGCGTTTCCTTCGTAGTTTTCTGTTTTTGCTTAATTTCTGCGTTTTATAGTCTGGAGCTGTTTCTTGTCTCTTTCTCTAGTCGGAGCGTTGTCTCCCATTTCTCCTGAACTTCTGCGTTTTCTGAGGCCTCAGCTGTCTCTTCTGACTCTCTCTGTTATCACCGCTTTCTCCTCTTTTTCATGATTATGTAAGATTCCTTCTTTGACTTCTGATTTTGCTTAATTTCCGCGTTTTAAGCGTTCCCTGCTGTTTGTCTCGATTCTGAGTGTGTACTTCATTGTCTCCGCTTCCTCTTGGATTTCTGCGTTTTTTGCCTTGTCTGGTCCCTCTTCTGACTCTCTGTTTTATCAGCGCATTCTCCCCTTTCTCATGATGCTCTGCGTTTCCTTCGTTGTTTTCTGATTTTGCTTAATTTCTGCGTTTTATACTCTCCCCTCTGTATCTTGTCTCTTTCTCTGGTCGGAGCGTTGTCTCCAATTTCTCCTGAATTTCTGCGTTTTCTGGGGTCTCAGCTGTCTCTTCTGACTCTCTGTTTTATCAGCGCATTCTCCCCTTTCTCATGATGCTCTGCGTTTCCTTCGAAGTATTCTGATTTTGCTTAATTTCTGCGTTTTATAGTCTGCCAGCTGTTTCTGGTCTCTTTCTCTAGTAGGAGCGTTGTCTCCAATTTCTCCTGAATTTCTGCGTTTCTGAGGCCTCAGCTGTCTGTTCATAACCTCTCTGTTATCACCGCTTTCTCCTCTTTCTCATGATTATCTACGATTTCTTCGTTGACTTCTGATTTTGCTTAATTTCCGCGTTATATGCGTTCCCTGCTGTTTGCCTGGATTCTGAGTGTGTACTTCATTGTCTCCGCTTCCTCTTGGATTTCTGCGTTTTTTGCGTTGTCTGCTCCCTCTTCTGACTCTCTGCTTTATCAGCGCATTCTCCACTTTCTCATGATGCTCTGCGTTTCCTTCGTAGTTTTCTGTTTTTGCTTAATTTCTGCGTTTTATACTCTGGAGCTGTTTCTTGTCTCTTTCTCTAGTCGGAGCGTTGTCTCCCATTTCTCCTGAACTTCTGCGTTTTCTGAGGCCTCAGCTGTCTCTTCTGACTCTCTCTGTTATCACCGCTTTCTCCTCTTTCTCATGATTATCTACGATTTCCTCTTTGACTTCTGATTTTGCTTAATTTCCGCGTTTCATGCGTTCCCTGCTGTTTGTCTGGATTCTGAGTGTGTACTTCATTGTCTCCGCTTCCTCTTGGATTTCTGCGTTTTTTGCCTTGTCTGCTACCTGTTCTGACTCTCTGTTTTATCAGCGCATTCTCAACTTTCTCAGGATGCTCTGCGTTTCCTTCGTAGTTTTCTGATTTTGCTTAATTTCTGCGTTTTATACTCTCCCCTCTGTATCTTGTCTCTTTCTCTGGTCGGAGCGTTGTCTCCAATTTCTCCTGAATTTCTGCGTTTTCTGGGGTCTCAGCTGTCTCTTCTGACTCTCTGTTTTATCAGCGCATCTCCCCTTTCTCATGATGCTCTGCGTTTCCTTCGTAGTATTCTGATTTTGCTTAATTTCTGCGTTTTATAGTCTGCCAGCTGTTTCTGGTCTCTTTCTCTAGTCGGAGGGTTGTCTCCCATTTCTCCTGAATTTCTGCGTTTTCTGAGGCCTCAGCTGTCTGTTCGTAACGTCTCTGTTATCACCGCTTTCTCCTCTTTCTCATGATTCTCTACGATTTCTTCGTTGACTTCTGATTTTGCTTTATTTCCGCGTTATATGCGTTCCCTGCTGTTTGTCTCGATTCTCTGTGTGTACTTCATTGTCTCCGCTTCCTCTTGGATTTCTGCGTTTTTTGCGTTGTCTGCTCCCTCTTCTGACTCTCTGCTTTATCAGCGCATTCTCCACTTTCTCATGATGCTCTGCGTTTCCTTCGTAGTTTTCTGTTTTTGCTTAATTTCTGCGTTTTGTAGTCTGCCAGCTCTTTCTTGTGTCTTTCTCTAGTCGGAGCGTTGTCTCCCATTTCTCCTGAACTTCTGCGTTTTCTGAGGCCTCAGCTGTCTCTTCTGACTCTCTCTGTTATCACCGCTTTCTCCTCTTTTTCATGATTATCTAAGATTTCTTCTTTGACTTCTGATTTTGCTTAATTTCCGCGTTTTATGCGTTCCCTGCTGTTTGTCTCGATTCTGAGTGTGTACTTCATTGTCTCCGCTTCCTCTTGGATTTCTGCGTTTTTTGTGTTGTCTGCTCCCTCTTCTGACTCTCTGTTTTATCAGCGTATTCTCCCCTTTCTCATGATGCTCTGCGTTTCCTTCATAGTTTTCTGATTTTGCTTAATTTCTGCGTTTTATACTCTCCCCTCTGTATCTTGCCTCTTTCTCTGGTCGGAGCGTTGTCTCCAATTTCTCCTGAATTTCTGCGTTTTCTGGTGTCTCAGCTGTCTCTTCTCACTCTCTGTTTTATCAGCGCATTCTCCCCTTTCCCATGATGCTCTGCGTTTCCTTCGTAGTATTCTGATTTTGCTTAATTTCTGCGTTTTATACACTGCCAGCTGTTTCTGGTGTCTTTCTCTAGTCGGAGCGTTGTCTCCCATTTCTCCTGAATTTCTGCGTTTTCTGAGGCCTCAGCTATCTCTTCTGACTCTCTCTGTTATCACCGCTTTCTCCTATTTCTCATGATTATCTACGATTTCTTCGTTGACTTCTGATTTTGCTTAATTTCCGCGTTTTATACGTTCCCTTCTCTTTGTCTCGATTCTGAATGTGTACTTCATTGTGTCCGCTTCCTCTTGGATTTCTGCGTTTTTTGCGTTGTCTGCTCCCTCTTCTGACTCTCTGGTTTATCAGCGCATTCTCCACTTTCTCTTGATGCTCTGCGTTTCCTTTGTAGTTTTCTGATTTTGCTTAATTTCTACGTTTTATACTCTCCCCTGTGTAACTTGTCTCTTTCTCTGGTCGGAGCGTTGTCTCTAATTTCTCCTGTATTTCTGCGTTTTCTGGGGTCTCAGCTGTCTCTTCTGACTCTCTGTTTTATCAGCGCATTCTCTCCTTTCTCAGGATGCTCTGCGTTTCCTTCGTAGTATTCTGATTTTGTTAATTTCTGCGTTTTATACTCTGCCAGCTGTTTCTTGTCTCTTTGTCTCGTCGGAGCGTTGTCTCCCATTTCTCCTGAATTTCTGCGTTTTCTGAGGCCTCGGCTCTATCTTCTGACTATCTCTGTTATCACCGCTTTCTCCTCTTTCTCATGATTATCTACGATTTCTTCGTTGACTTCTGATTTTGCTTAATTTCAGCGTTTTATGCGTTCCCTGCTGTTTGTCTCGATTCTGAGTGTGTACTTCATTGTCTCCGCTTCCTCTTGGATTTCTGCGTTTTTTGCGTTGTCTGCTCCCTCTTCTGACTCTTTGCTTTATCAGCGCATTCTCCACTTTCTCATGATGCTCTGCATATCCTTCGTAGTTTTCTGTTTTTGCTTAATTTCTGCGTTATATAGTATGGAGCTGTTTCTTGTCTCTTTCTCTAGTCGGAGCGTTGTCTCCCATTTCTCCTGAACTTCTGCATTTTCTGAGGCCTCAGCTGTCTCTTCTGACTCTCTCTGTTATCACCGCTTTCTCCTCTTTTTCATGATTATGTAAGATTCCTTCTTTGACTTCAGATTTTGCTTAATTTCCGCGTTTTATGCGTTCCCTGCTGTTTGTCTCGATTCTGAGTGTGTACTTCATTGTCTCCGCTTCCTCTTGGATTTCTGCGTTTTTTGCGTTGTCTGCTCCCTCTTCTGACTCTCTGTTTTATCAGCGCATTCTCCCCTTTCTCATGATGCTCTGCGTTTCCTTCATAGTTTTCTGATTTTGCTTAATATCTGCGTTTTATACTCTCCCCTCTGTATCTTGCCTCTTTCTCTGGTCGGAGCGTTGTCTCCAATTTCTCCTGAATTTCTGCGTTTTCTGGGGTCTCAGCTGTCTCTTCTCACTCTCTGTTTTATCAGCGCATTCTCGCCTTTCTCAGGATGCTCTACGTTTCCTTCGTAGTATTCTGATTTTGTTAATTTCTGCGTTTTATACTGTGCCAGCTGTTTCTTGACTCTTTGTCTAGTCGGAGCGTTGTCTCCCATTTCTCCTGAATTTCTGTGTTTTCTGAGGCCTCAGCTGTCTCTTCTGACTCTCTCTGTCATCACCACTTTCTCCTCTTTCTCATGATTATGTACGATTTCTTCGTTGACTTCTGATTTTGCTTAATTTCCGCGTTTTATGCGTTCCCTGCTGTTTATCTCGATTCTGAGTGTGTACTTCATTGTCTCCGCTTCCTCTTGGATTTCTGCGTTTTTTGCGTTGTCTGCTCAATCTTCTGACTCTCTGTTTAATCAGCGCATTCTCCACTTTCTCATGATGATCTGTGTTTCCTTCGTAGTTTTCTGATTTTGCTTAATTTCTGCGTTTTATACTCTCCCCAGTGTATCTCGTCTCTTTCTCTAGTCGGAGCGTTGTCTCCCATTTCTCCTGAATTTCTGCGTTCTCTGAGGCCTCAGCTGTCTGTTCAGACTCTCTCTGTTATCACCGCTTTCTCCTCTTTCTCATGATTATCTACGATTTCTTCGTTGACTTCTGAGTTTGCTTAATTTCCGCGTTTTATGCGTTCCCTGCTGTTTGTCTCGATTGTGAGTGTGTACTTCATTGTCTCCGCTTCCTCTTGGATTTCTGCGTTTTTTGCGTTGTCTGCTCCCTCTTCTGACTCTCTGGTTTATCAGCGCATTCTCCACTTTCTCATGATGCTCTGCGTTTCCTTCGTAGTTTTCTGTTTTTGCTTAATTTCTGCGTTTTGTACACTCCCCGCTGTATCTTGTCTCTTTCTCCAGTCGGAGCGTTGTCTCCCATTTCTCCTGAATTTCTGCGTTTTCTGATGCCTCAGATGTCTATTCTGACTCTCTCTGTTATCACTGCTTTCTCCTCTTTCTCATGATTATCTACGATTTCTTCTTTGACTTCTGATTTTGCTTAATTTCCGCGTTTTATGCGTTCCCTGCTGTTTGTCTCGATTCTGAGTGTGTACTTCATTTTCTCCGCTTCCTCTTGGATTTCTGCGTTTTTTGCATTCTCTGCTCAATCTTCTGACTCTCTGTTTAATCAGCGCATTCTCCACTTTCTCATGATGATCTGCGTTTCCTTCGTAGTTTTCTGATTTTGCTTAATTTCTGCGTTTTATACTCTCCCCAGTGTATCTCGTCTCTTTCTCCAGTCGGAGCGTTGTCTCCCATTTCTCCTGAATTTCTGCGTTTTCTGAGGCCTCAGCTGTCTGTTCGGACTCTCTCTGTTATCACCGCTTTCTCCTCTTTCTCATGATTATCTACGATTTCTTTGTTGACTTCTGAGTTTGCTTAATTTCCGCGTTTTATGCGTTCCCTGCTGTTTGTCTCGATTCTGAGTGTGTACTTCATTGTCTCCGCTTCCTCTTGGATTTCTGCGTTTTTTGCGTTGTCTGCTCCCTCTTCTGACTCTCTGGTTTATCAGCGCATTCTCCACTTTCTCTTGATGCTCTGCGTTTCCTTCGTAGTTTTCTGATTTTGCTTAATTTCTGCGTTTTATAGTCTCCCCTGTGTATCTTGTCTCTTTCTCTGGTCGGAGCGTTGTCTCCCATCTCTTCTGAATTTCTGCGTTTTCTGAGGCCTCAGCTGTCTCTTCTGACTCTCTGTTATCTCCGCTTTCTCCTCTTTCTCATGATTATCTACGATTTCTTCGTTGACTTCTGACTTTGCTTAATTTCCGCGTTTTATGCGTTCCCTGCTGTTTGTCTCGATTCTGAGTGTGTACTTCATTGTCTCCGCTTCCTCTTGGATTTCTGCATTTTTTGCGTTGTCTGCTCCCTCTTCTGACTCTCTGGTTTATCAGCACATTCTCCACTTTCTCATGATGCTCTGCGTTTCCTTCGTAGTTTTCTGTTTTTGCTTAATTTCTGCGTTTTATACTCTGCCAGCTGTTTCTTGTCTCTTTCTCTAGTCGGAGCGTTGTCTCCCATTTCTCCTGAATTTCTACGTTTTCTGAGGCCGCAGCTGTCTCTTCTGACTCTCTGTTTTATCAGCGCATTCTCCCCTTTCTCATGATGCTCTGTGTTTCCTTCGTAGTTTTCTGATTTTGCTTAATTTCTGCGTTTTATACTCTCCCCTGTGTATCTTCTCTCTTTCTCTGGTCGGAGCGTTGTCTCCAATTTCTCTTGTATTTCTGCGTTTTCTGGGGTCTCAGCTGTCTCTTCTGACTCTCTGTTTTATCAGCGCATTCTCCCCTTTCTCAGGATGCTCTGCGTTTCCTTCGTAGTATCCTGATTTTGTTAATTTCTACGTTTTATTGTCTGCCAGCTGTTTCTGGTCTCTTTCTCTAGTCGGAGCGTTGTCTCCCATTTCTCCTGAATTTCTGCGTTTTCTGAGGCCTCAGCTGTCTCTTCTGACTCTCTCTGTTATCACCGCTTTCTCCTCTTTCTCATGATTATCTACGATTTCTTCGTTGACTTCTGATTTTGCTTAATTCCCGCGTTTTATGCGTTCCCTGCTGTTTGTCTCGATTCTGAGTGTGTACTTCATTGTCTCCGCTTCCTCTTGGATTTCTGCGTTTTTTGCGTTGTCTGCTCCCTCTTCTGACTCTCTGGTTTATCAGCGCACTCTCCCCTTTCTCATGATGCTCTGTGTTTCCTTCGTAGTTTTCTGTTTTTGCTTAATTTCTGTGTTTTATACTCTCCCCGCTGTATCTTGTCTGTTTCTCTAGTCGGAGCGTTGTCTCCCATTTCTCCTGAATTTCTGCGTTTTCTGATGCCTCAGCTGTCTGTTCGGACTCTCTCTGTTATCACCGCTTTCTCCTCTTTCTCATGATTATGTACGATTTCTTATTTGACTTCTGATTTTGCTTAATTTCCGCGTTTTATGCGTTCCCTGCTGTTTGTCTCGATTCTGAGTGTGTACTTCATTGTCTCCGCTTCCTCTTGGATTTCTGCGTTTTTTGCGTTGTCTTCTCAATCTTCTGACTCTCTGTTTAATCAGCGCATTCTCCACTTTCTCATGATGAACTGCCTTTCCTTCGTAGTTTTCTGATTTTGCTTAATTTCTGCGTTTTATATTCTCCCCGCTGTATCTTGTCTCTTTCTCTTGTCGGAGCGTTGTCTCCCATTTCTCCTGAATTTCTACGTTTTCTGAGGCCGCAGCTGTCTCTTCTGACTCTCTGTTTTATCAGCGCATTCTCCCCTTTCTCATGATGCTCTGTGTTTCCTTCGTAATTTTCTGATTTTGCTTAATTTCTGCGTTTTGTACTCTCCCCTCTGTATCTTGTCTCTTTCTCTGGTTGAAGCGTTGTCTCCAATTTCTCCTGTATTTCTGCGTTTTCTGGGGTCTCAGCTGTCTCTTCTGACTCTCTGTTTTATCAGCGCATTCTCCCCTTTCTCAGGATGCTCTGCGTTTCCTTCGTAGTTTTCTGTTTTTGCTTAATTTCAGCGTTTTATAGTCTGCCAGCTATTTCTTGTCTCTTTCTCTAGTCGGAGCGTTGTCTCCCATTTCTCCTGAATTTCTGCGTTTTCTGAGGCCTCAGCTGTCTCTTCTGACTCTCTCTGTCATCACCACTTTCTCCTCTTTCTCATGATTATCTACGACTTCTTCTTTGACTTCTGATTTTGCTTAATTTCCGCGTTTTATGCGTTCCCTGCTGTTTGTCTCGATTCTGAGTGTGTACTTCATTGTCTCCGCTTCCTCTTGGATTTCTGCGTTTTTTGCGCTGTCTGCTCAATCTTCTGACTCTCTGTTTAATCAGCGCATTCTCCACTTTCTCATGATGATCTGCGTTTCCTTCGTAGTTTTCTGATTTTGCTTAATTTCTGCGTTTTATACTCTCCCCAGTGTATCTCGTCTCTTTCTCTAGTCGGAGCGTTGTCTCCCATTTCTCCTGAATTTCTGCGTTTTCTGAGGCCTCAGCTGTCTGTTCGGAATCTCTCTGTTATCACCGCTTTCTCCTCTTTCTCATGATTATCTACGATTTCTTCGTTGACTTCTGATTTTGCTTAATTTCCGCGTTTTTTGCGTTCCCTGTTGTTTGTCTCGATTGTGAGTCTGTACTTCATTGTCTACGCTTCCTCTTGGATTTCTGCGTTTTTTGCGTTGTCTGCTCCCTCTTCTGACTCTCTGGTTTATCAGCTCATTCTCCACTTTCTCATGATGCTCTGCGTTTCCTTCGTAGTTTTCTGTTTTTGCTAAATTTCTGCGTTTTATACTCTGCCAGCAGTTTCTTGTCTCTTTCTGTAGTCGGAGCGTTGTCTCCCATTTCTCCTGAACTTCTGCGTTTTCTGAGGCCTCAGCTGTCTCTTCTGACTCTCTCTGTCATCACCACTTTCTCCTCTTTCTAATGATTTTGTACGATTTCTTCGTTGACTTCTGATTTTGCTTAATTTCCGCGTTTTATGCGTTCCCTGCTGTTTGTCCAGATTCTGAGTGTGTACTTCATTGTCTCCGCTTCCTCTTGGATTTCTGCGTTTTTTGCGTTGTCTGCTCCCTCTTCTGACTCTCGGCTTTATCAGCGCATTCTCCATTTCTCATGATGCTCTGCGTTTCCTTCGTAGTTTTCTGTTTTTGCTTAATTTCTGCGTATTATAGTCTGCCAGCTGTTTCTTGTCTCTTTCTCTAGTCTTAGCGTTGTGTCCCATTTCTCCTGAATTTCTGCGTTTTCTGAGGCCTCAGCAGTCTCTTCTGACTCTCTCTGTTATCACCGCTTTCTCCTCTTTCTCATGATTATCTACGATTTCTTCTTTGACTTCTGATTTTGCTTAATGTCCGCGTTATATGCGTTCCCTGCTGTTTGTCCCGATTGTGAGTGTGTACTTCACTGTCTCCGCTCCTCTTGGATTTCTGCGTTTTTTGCGTTGTCTGCTCAATCTTCTGACTCTCTGTTTAATCAGCGCATTCTCCACTTTCTCATGATGATCTGTGTTTCCTTCGTAGTTTTCTGATTTTGCTTAATTTCTGCGTTTTATACTCTCCCCAGTGTATCTCGTCTCTTTCTCTAGTCGGAGCGTTGTCTCCCATTTCTCCTGAATTTCTGCGTTTTCTGAGGCCTCAGCTGTCTGTTCGGACTCTCTCTGTTATCACCGCTTTCTCCTCCTTCTCATGATTATGTACGATTTCTTCGTTGACTTCTGATTTTGCTTAATTTCCGCGTTTTATGCGTTCCCTGCTGTTTGTCTCGATTCTGAGTGTGTACTTCATTGTCTCCGCTTCCTCTTGGATTTCTGCGTTTTTTGCGTTGTCTGCTCAATCTTCTGACTCTCTGTTTAATCAGCGCATTCTCCACTTTCTCATGATGATCTGTGTTTCCTTCGTAGTTTTCTGATTTTGCTTAATTTCTGCGTTTTATACTCTCCCCAGTGTATCTCGTCTCTTTCTCTAGTCGTAGCGTTGTCTCCAATTTCTCCTGAATTTCTGCGTTCTCTGAGGCCTCAGCTGTCTGTTCGGACTCTCTCTGTTATCACCGCTTTCTCCTCTTTCTCATGATTATCTATGATTTCTTCGTTGACTTCTGATTTTGCTTAATTTCCGCGTTTTTTGCGTTCCCTGCTGTTTGTCTCGATTGTGAGTGTGTACTTCATTGTCTCCGCTTCCTCTTGGATTTCTGCGTTTTTTGCGTTGTCTGCTCCCTCTTCTTACTCTCTGGTTTATCAGAGCATTCTCCACTTTCTCATGATGCTCTGCGTTTCCTTAGTAGTTTTCTGTTTTTGCTTAATTTCTGCGTTTTATAGTCTGCCAGCTATTTCTTGTCTCTTTCTCTAGTCGGAGCGTTGTCTCCCATTTCTCCTGAATTTCAGCGTTTTCTGAGGCCACAGCTGTCTCTTCTGACTCTCTCTGTTATCACCGCTTTCTCCTCTTTCTCATGATTATCTACGATTTCTTCTTTGACTTCTGATTTTGCTTAATTTCCGTGTTTTATGCGTTCCCTGCTGTTTGTCTCGATTCTGAGTGTGTACTTCACTGTCTCCGCTTCCTCTTGGATTTCTGCGTGTTTTGCGTTGTCTGCTCCCTCTTCTGACACTCCGCTTTATCAGCGCACTCTCCCCTTTCTCATGATGCTCTGTGTTCCCTTCGTAGTTTTCTGTTTTTGCTTATTTCTGCGTTTTATACTCTCCCCGCTGTATCTTGTTTCTTTCTCTAGTCGGAGCGTTGTCTCCCATTCTCCTGAATTTCTGCGTTTTCTGAGGCCTCAGCTGTCTCTTCTGACTCTCTGTTTTATCAGCGCATTCTCCCCTTTCTCATGATGCTCTGCGTTTCCTTCGTAGTTTTCTGATTTTGCTTAATTTCTGCGTTTTATACTCTCCCCTGTGTATCTTCTCTCTTTCTCTGGTAGGAGCGTTGTCTCCAATTTCTCCTGTATTTCTGCGTTTTCTGGGGTCTCAGCTGTCTCTTCTGACTCTCTGTTTTATCAGCGCATTCTCCCCTTTCTCAGGATGCTCTGCGTTTCCTTCGTAGTATTATGATTTTGTTAATTTCTGCGTTTTATAGTCTGCCAGCTGTTTATGGTCTCTTTCTTTAGTCGGAGCGTTGTCTCCAATTTCTCCTGAATTTCTGCGTTTTCTGAGGCCTCAGCTGTCTCTTCTGACTCTCTCTGTTATCACCGGTTTCTCCTCTTTCTCATGATTATCTACGATTTCTTCTTTGACTTCTGATTTTGCTTAATTTCTGCTTTATATGCGTTCCCTGCTGTTTTTCCCGATTCTGAGTGTGTACTTCATTGTCTCCGCTTCCTCTTGGATTTCTGCGTTTTTTGCGTTGTCTGCTCCCTCTTCTGACTCTCGGCTTTATCAGCGCATTCTCCATTTCTCATGATGCTCTGCGTTTCCTTCGTAGTTTTCTGTTTTTGCTTAATTTCTGCGTTTTATAATCTGCCAGCTGTTTCTTGGCTCTTTCTCTAGTCTTAGCGTTGTGTTCCATTTCTCCTGAATTTCTGCGTTTTCTGAGGCCTCAGCTGTCTCTTCTGACTCTCTCTGTTATCACCGCTTTCTCCTCTTTCTCAAGATTATCTACGATTTCTTCTTTGACTTCTGATTTTGCTTAATTTCCGCGTTATATGCGTTCCCTGCTGTTTGTCCCGATTCTGAGTGTGTACTTCACTGTCTCCGCTTCCTCTTGGATTTCTGCGTTTTTTGCGTTGTCTGCTCCCTCTTCTGACTCTCTGGTTTATCAGCGCATTCTCCACTTTCTCATGATGCTCTGTGTTTCCTTCGTAGTTTTTTGTTTTTGCTTAATTTCTGCGTTTTATACTCTCCCTGCTGTATCTTGTCTCTTTCTCGAGTCGTAGCGTTGTCTCCCATTTCTCCTGAATTTCTGCGTTTTCTGAGGCCTCAGCTGTCTCTTCTGACTCTCTCTGTCATCACCACTTTCTCCTCTTTCTCATGATTATGTACGATTTCTTCGTTGACTTCTGATTTTGCTTAATTTCCGCGTTTTATGCTTTCCCTGCTGTTTGTCTCGATTCTGAGTGTGTACTTCATTGTCTCCGCTTCCTCTTGGATTTCTGCGTTTTTTGCGTTGTCTGCTCAATCTTCTGACTCTCTGCTTAATCAGCGCATTCTCCACTTTCTCATGATGATCTGCGTTTCCTTCGTAGTTTTCTGATTTTGTTAATTTCTGCGTTTTATTGTCTGCCAGCTGTTTCTGGTCTCTTTCTTTAGTCGGAGCGTTGTCTCCCATTTCTCCTAAATATCTGCGTTTTCTGAGGCCTCAGCTGTCTCTTCTGACACTCTCTGTTATCACCGCTTTCTCCTCTTTCTCATGATTATCTACGATTTCTTCTTAGACTTCTGATTTTGCTTAAATTTTGCGTTTTATGCGTTCCCTGCTGTTTGTCTCGATTCTGAGTGTGTACTTCACTGTCTCCGCTTCCTCTTGGATTTCTGCGTTTTTTGCGTTGTCTGCTCCCTCTTCTGAATCTCTGGTTTATCAGCGCATTCTCCACTTTCTCATGATGCTCTGCGTTTCCTTCGTAGTTTTCTGTTTTTGCTTAATTTCTGCGTTTTATACTCTCCCCAGTGTATCTCGTCTCTTTCTCCAGTCGGAGCGTTGACTCCCATTTCTCCTGAATTTCTGCGTTTTCTGAGGCCTCAGCTGTCTCTTCTGACTCTCTCTGTTATCACCGGTTTCTCCTCTTTCTCATGATTATCTACGATTTCTTCTTTGACTTCTGATTTTGCTTAATTTCTGCTTTATATGCGTTCCCTGCTGTTTTTCCCGATTCTGAGTGTGTACTTCATTGTCTCCGCTTCCTCTTGGATTTCTGCGTTTTTTGCGTTGTCTGCTCCCTCTTCTGACTCTCGGCTTTATCAGCGCATTCTCCATTTCTCATGATGCTCTGCGTTTCCTTCGTAGTTTTCTGTTTTTGCTTAATTTCTGCGTTTTATAATCTGCCAGCTGTTTCTTGGCTCTTTCTCTAGTCTTAGCGTTGTGTTCCATTTCTCCTGAATTTCTGCGTTTTCTGAGGCCTCAGCTGTCTCTTCTGACTCTCTCTGTTATCACCGCTTTCTCCTCTTTCTCAAGATTATCTACGATTTCTTCTTTGACTTCTGATTTTGCTTAATTTCCGCGTTATATGCGTTCCCTGCTGTTTGTCCCGATTCTGAGTGTGTACTTCACTGTCTCCGCTTCCTCTTGGATTTCTGCGTTTTTTGCGTTGTCTGCTCCCTCTTCTGACTCTCTGGTTTATCAGCGCATTCTCCACTTTCTCATGATGCTCTGTGTTTCCTTCGTAGTTTTTTGTTTTTGCTTAATTTCTGCGTTTTATACTCTCCCTGCTGTATCTTGTCTCTTTCTCGAGTCGTAGCGTTGTCTCCCATTTCTCCTGAATTTCTGCGTTTTCTGAGGCCTCAGCTGTCTCTTCTGACTCTCTCTGTCATCACCACTTTCTCCTCTTTCTCATGATTATGTACGATTTCTTCGTTGACTTCTGATTTTGCTTAATTTCCGCGTTTTATGCTTTCCCTGCTGTTTGTCTCGATTCTGAGTGTGTACTTCATTGTCTCCGCTTCCTCTTGGATTTCTGCGTTTTTTGCGTTGTCTGCTCAATCTTCTGACTCTCTGCTTAATCAGCGCATTCTCCACTTTCTCATGATGATCTGCGTTTCCTTCGTAGTTTTCTGATTTTGTTAATTTCTGCGTTTTATTGTCTGCCAGCTGTTTCTGGTCTCTTTCTTTAGTCGGAGCGTTGTCTCCCATTTCTCCTAAATATCTGCGTTTTCTGAGGCCTCAGCTGTCTCTTCTGACACTCTCTGTTATCACCGCTTTCTCCTCTTTCTCATGATTATCTACGATTTCTTCGTTGACTTCTGATTTTGCTTAATTTCCGCGTTTTATGCGTTCCCTGCTGTTTGTCTCGATTCTGAGTGTGTACTTCACTGTCTCCGCTTCCTCTTGGATTTTTCCGTTTTTTGCGTTGTCTGCTCCCTCTTCTGACATTCTGCTTTATCAGCGCACTCTCCCCTTTCTCATGATGATCTGTGTTTCCTTCGTAGTTTTCTGTTTTTGCTTAATTTCTGCGTTTTATATTCTCCCCGCTGTATCTTGTCTCTTTCTCTATTCGGAGCGTTGTCTCCCATTTCTCCTGAATTTCTGCGTTTTCTGAGGCCTCAGCTGTCTCTTCTGACTCTCTGTTTTATCAGCGCATTCTCCCCTTTCTCATGATGCTCTGCGTTTCCTTCGTAGTTTTCTGATTTTGCTTAATTTCTGCGTTTTATACTCTCCCCTCTGTATCTTGTCTCTTTCTCTGGTTGAAGCGTTGTCTCCAATTTCTCCTGTATTTCTGCGTTTTCTGGGGTCTCAGCTGTCTCTTCGGACTCTCTGTTTTATCAGCGCATTCTCCCCTTTCTCAGGATGCTCTGCGTTTCCTTCGTAGGATTCTGATTTTGTTAATTTCTGCGTTTTATTGTCTGCCAGATGTTTCTGGTCTCTTTCTGTAGTGGGAGCGTTGTCTCCCATTTCTCCTGAATATCTGCGTTTTCTGAGGCCTCAGCTGTCTCTTCTGACTCTCTCTGTTATCACCGCTTTCTCCTCTTTCTCATGATGATCTACGATTTCTTCGTTGACTTCTGATTTTGCTTAATTCCCGCGTTTTATGCGTTCCCTGCTGTTTGTCTCGATTCTGAGTGTGTACTTCATTGTCTCCGATTCCTCTTGGATTTCTGCGTTTTTTGCGTTGTCTGCTCCCTCTTCTGACTCTCTGGTTTATCAGCGCATTCTCCACTTTCTCATGATGCTCTGCGTTTCCTTCGTAGTTTTCTGTTTTTGCTTAATTTCTGCGTTTTATATTCTGCCAGCTGTTTCTTGTCTCTTGCTCTGGTCGGAGCGTTGTCTCCCATTTCTCCTGAATTTCTGCGTTTTCTGAGGCCTCAGCTGTCTCTTCTGACTCTCTCTGTTATCACCTCTTTCTCCTCTTTCTCATGATTATCTATGATTTCTTCTTTGACTTCTGATTTTGCTTAATTTCCGCGTTTTATGCGTGCCCTGCTCTTTGTCTCGATTCTGAGTGTGTACTTCACTGTCTCCGCTTCCTCTTGGATTTCTGCGTTTTTGCGTTGTCTGCTCCCTCTTCTGACACTCTGCTTTATCAGCGCACTCTCCACTTTCTCATGATGCTCTGCGTTTCCTTCGTAGTTTTCTGATTTTGCTTAATTTCTGCGTTTTATACTCTCCCCGCTGTTTCCTGTCTCGTTCTCTAGTCGGATCTTTGTCTTCCATTTCTCCTGAATTTCTGCGTTTTCTGAGGACTCA
This sequence comes from Tadarida brasiliensis, assembly GCA_030848825.1. Lineage (NCBI taxonomy): Eukaryota > Metazoa > Chordata > Mammalia > Chiroptera > Molossidae > Tadarida > Tadarida brasiliensis. The sequence goes on along the minus strand of JAUMIU010000055.1, from coordinate 78,221 downwards.
GCTGTCTGTTCGTAGTCTCTCTGTTATCACCGCTTTCTCCTCTTTCTCATAATTATCTACGATTTCTTCTTTGACTTCTTATTTTGCTTAATTTCCGCGTTATATGCGTTCCCTGCTGTTTGTCCCGATTCTGAGTGTGTACTACATTGTCTCCGCTTCCTCTTGGATTTCTGCGTTTTTGCGTTGTCTGCTCCCTCTTCTGACTGTCGGCTTTATCAGCGCATTCTCCACTTTCTCATGATTCTCTGCGTTTCCTTCGTAGTTTTCTGTTTTTGCTTAATTTATGCGTTCTTTAGTCTGCCAGCTCTTTCTTGTCTCTTTCTCTATTCGGAGCGTTGTCTCCCATTTCTCCTGAATTTCTGCGTTTTCTGAGGCCTCAGCTGTCTCTTCTGACTCTCTCTGTTATCACCGCTTTCTCCTCTTTCTCATGATTATCTACGATTTCTTCTTTGACTTCTGATTTTGCTTAATTTCCGCGTTTTATGCGTTCCCTGCTCTGTGTCTCGATTCTGAGTGTGTACTTCATTGTCTCCAATTTCTCCTGAATTTCTGCGTTTTCTGGGGTCTCAGCTGTCTCTTCTGACTCTCTGTTTTATCAGCGCATTCTCCCCTTTCTCATGATGCTCTGCGTTTCCTTCGTAGTGTACTGATTTTGCTTAATTTCTGCGTTTTATAGACTGCCAGCTGTTTCTGGTCTCTTTCTCTGGTCGGAGCGTTGTCTCCCATTTCTCCTGAATTTCTGCGTTTTCTGATGCCTCAGCTGTCTCTTCTGACTCTCTCTGTTATCACCGCTTTGTCCTCTTTCTCATGATTATCTACGATTTCTTCTTTGACTTCTGATTTTGCTTAATTTCCGCTTTTTATGCGTTCCCTTCTCTTTGTCTCGATTCTGAGTGTGTACTCCATTGTCTCCGCATCCTCTTGGATTTCTGCGTTTTTTGCGTTGTCTGCTCCCTCTTCTGACACTCTGCTTTATCAGCGCACTCTCCACTTTCTCATGATGCTCTGCGTTTCCTTCGTAGTTTTCTAATTTTGCTTAATTTCTGCGTTTTATACTCTCCCCGCTGTATCTTGTCTCTTTCTCTATTCGGAGCGTTGTCTCCCATTTCTCCTGAATTTCTGCGTTTTCTGAGGCCTCAGCTGTCTGTACGGACTCTCTCTGTTATCACCGCTTTCTCCTCCTTCTCATGATTATCTACGATTTCTTCTTTGACCTCGGATTTTGCTTAATTTCCGCGTATTATGCGTTCCCTGCTGTTTGTCTCGATTCTGAGTGTGTACTTCACTGTCTCCGCTTCCTCTTGGATTTCTGCGTTTTTTGCGTTGTCTGCTCCCTCTTTTGACACTCTGCTTTATCAGCGCACTCTCCATTTTCTCATGATGCTCTGCGTTTCCTTCGTAGTTTTCTGATTTTGCTTAATTTCTGCGTTTTATACTCTCCCTGCTCTTTCTTGTCTCTTTCTCTAGTCGGAGCGTTGTCTCCCATTTGTCCTGAATTTCTGCGTTTTCTCAGGCCTCAGCTGTCTGTTCCTAGTCTCTCTGTTATCACCGTTTTCTCCTCTTTCTCATGATTCTCTACGATTTCTTCGTTGACTTCTGATTTTGCTTAATTTCCGCGTTATATGCGTTCCCTGCTGTTTGTCTCGATTCTGAGTGTGTACTTCATTGTCTCCGCTTCCTCTTGGATTTCTGCGTTTTTTGTGTTGTCTGCTCCCTCTTCTGACTCTGTGTTTTATCAGCGCATTCTCCCCTTTCTCATGATGCTCTGCGTTTCCTTCGTAGTTTTCTCATTTTGCTTAATTTCTGCGTTTTATACTCTCCCCTCTGTATCTTGTCTCTTTCTCTGGTCGGAGCGTTGTCTCCAATTTCTCCTGAATTTCTGCGTTTTCTGGGGTCTCAGCTGTCTCTTCTGACTCTCTGTTTTATCAGCGCATTCTCCCCTTTCTCATGATGCTCTGCGTTTCCTTCGTAGTATACTGATTTTGCTTAATTTCTGCGTTTTATAGACTGCCAGCTGTTTCTGGTCTCTTTCTCTAGTCGGAGCGTTGTCTCCCATTTCTCCTGAATTTCTGCGTTTTCCATGGCCTCAGCTGACTCTTCTGACTCTCTCTGTCATCACCGCTTTCTCCTCTTTCTCATGATTATCTATGATTTCTTCGTTGACTTCTGATTTTGCTTAATTTCCGGGTTATATGCGTTCCCTGCTGTTTGCCTGGATTCTGAGTGTGTACTTCATTGTCTCGGCTTCCTCTTGGATTTCTGCGCGTTTTGCGTTGTCTGCTCCCTCTTCTGACTCTCTGTTTTATCAGCGCATTCTCCCCTTTCTCATGATGCTCTGTGTTTCCTTCGTAGTTTTCTGATTTTGCTTAAGTTCTGCGTTTTATACTCTACCCTCTGTATCTTGTCTCTTTCTCTGGTCGGAGCGTTGTCTCCAACATCTCCTGAATGTCTGCGTTTCTGGGGTCTCAGCTGTCTATTCTGACTCTCTGTTTTTATCAGCGCATTCGCCCCTTTCTCATAATGCTCTGCGTTTCCTTCGTAGTATTCTGATTTTGCTTAATTTCTGCCTTTTATAGACTGCCAGCTGTTTCTTGTCTCTTTCTCTATTCGGAGAGTTGTCTCCCATTTCTCCTGAATTTCTGGGTTTTCTGAGGCCTCAGCTGTCTCTTCTGACTCTCTCTGTCATCACCGCTTTCTCCTCTTTCTCATGATTATCTACGATTTCTTCGTTGACTTCTGATTTTGCTTAATTTCCGCGTTTTATGCGTTCCCTGCTGTTTGTCACGATTCTGAGTGTGTACTTCATTGTCTCCGCTTCCTCTTGGATTGCTGCGTTTTTTGCGTTGTCTGCTCCCTCTTCTGACTCTCTGTTTCATCAGCGCATTCTCCACTTTCTCATGATGATCTGTGTTTCCTTCGTAGTTTTCTGATTTTGCTTAATTTCTGCGTTTTATACTCTCCCCGCTGTATCTTGTCTCTTTCTCTAGTCGGAGCGTTGTCTCCCATTTCTCCTGAATTTCTGCGTTTTCTTATGCCTCAGCTGTCTCTTCTGACTCTCTCTGTTATCACCGCTTTCTCCTCTTTCTCATGATTATCTACGATTTCTTCTTTGACTTCTGATTTTGCTTAATTTCCGCTTTTTATGCGTTCCCTTCTCTTTGTCTCGATTCTCAGTGTGTACTCCATTGTCTCCGCATCCTCTTGGATTTCTGCGTTTTTTGCGTTGTCTGCTCCCTCTTCTGACACTCTGCTTTATCAGCGCACTCTCCACTTTCTCATGATGCTCTGCGTTTCCTTCGTAGTTTTCTAATTTTGCTTAATTTCTGCGTTTTATACTCTCCCCGCTGTATCTTGTCTCTTTCTCTATTCGGAGCGTTGTCTCCCATTTCTCCTGAATTTCTGCGTTTTCTGAGGCCTCAGCTGTCTGTACGGACTCTCTCTGTTATCACCGCTTTCTCCTCCTTCTCATGATTATCTACGATTTCTTCTTTGACCTCGGATTTTGCTTAATTTCCGCGTTTTATGCGTTCCCTGCTGTTTGTCTCGATTCTGAGTGTGTACTTCACTGTCTCCGCTTCCTCTTGGATTTCTGCGTTTTTTGCGTTGTCTGCTCCCTCTTTTGACACTCTGCTTTATCAGCGCACTCTCCATTTTCTCATGATGCTCTGCGTTTCCTTCGTAGTTTTCTGATTTTGCTTAATTTCTGCGTTTTATACTCTCCCCGCTATATCTTGTCTCTTTCTCTATTCGGAGCGTTGTCTCCCATTTCTCCTGAATTTCTGCGTTTTCTGGGGTCTCAGCTGTCTCTTCTGACTCTCTGTTTTATCAGCGCATTCTCCCCTTTCTCATGATGCTCTGCGTTTCCTTCGTAGTATTCTGATTTTGCTTAATTTCTGCGTTTTATACTCTCCCTGCTCTTTCTTGTCTCTTTCTCTAGTCGGAGCGTTGTCTCCCATTTGTCCTGAATTTCTGCGTTTTCTCAGGCCTCAGCTGTCTGTTCCTAGTCTCTCTGTTATCACCGTTTTCTCCTCTTTCTCATGATTCTCTACGATTTCTTCGTTGACTTCTGATTTTGCTTAATTTCCGCGTTATATGCGTTCCCTGCTGTTTGTCTCGATTCTGAGTGTGTACTTCATTGTCTCCGCTTCCTCTTGGATTTCTGCGTTTTTTGTGTTGTCTGCTCCCTCTTCTGACTCTGTGTTTTATCAGCGCATTCTCCCCTTTCTCATGATGCTCTGCGTTTCCTTCGTAGTTTTCTGATTTTGCTTAATTTCTGCGTTTTATACTCTCCCCTCTGTATCTTGTCTCTTTCTCTGGTCGGAGCGTTGTCTCCAATTTCTCCTGAATTTCTGCGTTTTCTGGGGTCTCAGCTGTCTCTTCTGACTCTCTGTTTTATCAGCGCATTCTCCCCTTTCTCATGATGCTCTGCGTTTCCTTCGTAGTATACTGATTTTGCTTAATTTCTGCGTTTTATAGACTGCCAGCTGTTTCTGGTCTCTTTCTCTAGTCGGAGCGTTGTCTCCCATTTCTCCTGAATTTCTGCGTTTTCCATGGCCTCAGCTGACTCTTCTGACTCTCTCTGTCATCACCGCTTTCTCCTCTTTCTCATGATTATCTACGATTTCTTCGTTGACTTCTGATTTTGCTTAATTTCCGGGTTATATGCGTTCCCTGCTGTTTGCCTGGATTCTGAGTGTGTACTTCATTGTCTCGGCTTCCTCTTGGATTTCTGCGCGTTTTGCGTTGTCTGCTCCCTCTTCTGACTCTCTGTTTTATCAGCGCATTCTCCCCTTTCTCATGATGCTCTGTGTTTCCTTCGTAGTTTTCTGATTTTGCTTAAGTTCTGCGTTTTGTACTCTACCCTCTGTATCTTGTCTCTTTCTCTGGTCGGAGCGTTGTCTCCAATATCTCCTGAATGTCTGCGTTTCTGGGGTCTCAGCTGTCTATTCTGACTCTCTGTTTTTATCAGCGCATTCTCCCCTTTCTCATAATGCTCTGCGTTTCCTTCGTAGTATTCTGATTTTGCTTAATTTCTGCGTTTTATAGACTGCCAGCTGTTTCTTGTCTCTTTCTCTATTCGGAGAGTTGTCTCCCATTTCTCCTGAATTTCTGGGTTTTCTGAGGCCTCAGCTGTCTCTTCTGACTCTCTCTGTCATCACCGCTTTCTCCTCTTTCTCATGATTATCTACGATTTCTTCGTTGACTTCTGATTTTGCTTAATTTCCGCGTTTTATGCGTTCCCTGCTGTTTGTCACGATTCTGAGTGTGTACTTCATTGTCTCCGCTTCCTCTTGGATTGCTGCGTTTTTTGCGTTGTCTGCTCCCTCTTCTGACTCTCTGTTTCATCAGCGCATTCTCCACTTTCTCATGATGATCTGTGTTTCCTTCGTAGTTTTCTGATTTTGCTTAATTTCTGCGTTTTATACTCTCCCCGCTGTATCTTGTCTCTTTCTCTAGTCGGAGCGTTGTCTCCCATTTCTCCTGAATTTCTGCGTTTTCTGATGCCTCAGCTGTCTCTTCTGACTCTCTCTGTTATCACCGCTTTCTCCTCTTTCTCATGATTATCTACGATTTCTTCTTTGACTTCTGATTTTGCTTAATTTCCGCGTTTTATGCGTTCCCTGCTCTGTGTCTCGATTCTGAGTGTGTACTTCATTGTCTCCAATTTCTCCTGAATTTCTGCGTTTTCTGGGGTCTCAGCTGTCTCTTCTGACTCTCTGTTTTATCAGCGCATTCTCCCCTTTCTCATGATGCTCTGCGTTTCCTTCGTAGTGTACTGATTTTGCTTAATTTCTGCGTTTTATAGACTGCCAGCTGTTTCTGGTCTCTTTCTCTGGTCGGAGCGTTGTCTCCCATTTCTCCTGAATTTCTGCGTTTTCTGATGCCTCAGCTGTCTCTTCTGACTCTCTCTGTTATCACCGCTTTGTCCTCTTTCTCATGATTATCTACGATTTCTTCTTTGACTTCTGATTTTGCTTAATTTCCGCTTTTTATGCGTTCCCTTCTCTTTGTCTCGATTCTGAGTGTGTACTCCATTGTCTCCGCATCCTCTTGGATTTCTGCGTTTTTTGCGTTGCCTGCTCCCTCTTCTGACACTCTGCTTTATCAGCGCACTCTCCACTTTCTCATGATGCTCTGCGTTTCCTTCGTAGTTTTCTAATTTTGCTTAATTTCTGCGTTTTATACTCTCCCCGCTGTATCTTGTCTCTTTCTCTATTCGGAGCGTTGTCTCCCATTTCTCCTGAATTTCTGCGTTTTCTGAGGCCTCAGCTGTCTGTACGGACTCTCTCTGTTATCACCGCTTTCTCCTCCTTCTCATGATTATCTACGATTTCTTCTTTGACCTCGGATTTTGCTTAATTTCCGCGTATTATGCGTTCCCTGCTGTTTGTCTCGATTCTGAGTGTGTACTTCACTGTCTCCGCTTCCTCTTGGATTTCTGCGTTTTTTGCGTTGTCTGCTCCCTCTTTTGACACTCTGCTTTATCAGCGCACTCTCCATTTTCTCATGATGCTCTGCGTTTCCTTCGTAGTTTTCTGATTTTGCTTAATTTCTGCGTTTTATACTCTCCCTGCTCTTTCTTGTCTCTTTCTCTAGTCGGAGCGTTGTCTCCCATTTGTCCTGAATTTCTGCGTTTTCTCAGGCCTCAGCTGTCTGTTCCTAGTCTCTCTGTTATCACCGTTTTCTCCTCTTTCTCATGATTCTCTACGATTTCTTCGTTGACTTCTGATTTTGCTTAATTTCCGCGTTATATGCGTTCCCTGCTGTTTGTCTCGATTCTGAGTGTGTACTTCATTGTCTCCGCTTCCTCTTGGATTTCTGCGTTTTTTGTGTTGTCTGCTCCCTCTTCTGACTCTGTGTTTTATCAGCGCATTCTCCCCTTTCTCATGATGCTCTGCGTTTCCTTCGTAGTTTTCTCATTTTGCTTAATTTCTGCGTTTTATACTCTCCCCTCTGTATCTTGTCTCTTTCTCTGGTCGGAGCGTTGTCTCCAATTTCTCCTGAATTTCTGCGTTTTCTGGGGTCTCAGCTGTCTCTTCTGACTCTCTGTTTTATCAGCGCATTCTCCCCTTTCTCATGATGCTCTGCGTTTCCTTCGTAGTATACTGATTTTGCTTAATTTCTGCGTTTTATAGACTGCCAGCTGTTTCTGGTCTCTTTCTCTAGTCGGAGCGTTGTCTCCCATTTCTCCTGAATTTCTGCGTTTTCCATGGCCTCAGCTGACTCTTCTGACTCTCTCTGTCATCACCGGTTTCTCCTCTTTCTCATGATTATCTATGATTTCTTCGTTGACTTCTGATTTTGCTTAATTTCCGGGTTATATGCGTTCCCTGCTGTTTGCCTGGATTCTGAGTGTGTACTTCATTCTCTCGGCTTCCTCTTGGATTTCTGCGCGTTTTGCGTTGTCTGCTCCCTCTTCGGACTCTCTGTTTTATCAGCGCATTCTCCCCTTTCTCATGATGCTCTGTGTTTCCTTCGTAGTTTTCTGATTTTGCTTAAGTTCTGCGTTTTATACTCTAGCCTCTGTATCTTGTCTCTTTCTCTGGTCGGAGCGTTGTCTCCAACATCTCCTGAATGTCTGCGTTTCTGGGGTCTCAGCTGTCTATTCTGACTCTCTGTTTTTATCAGCGCATTCGCCCCTTTCTCATAATGCTCTGCGTTTCCTTCGTAGTATTCTGATTTTGCTTAATTTCTGCGTTTTATAGACTGCCAGCTGTTTCTTGTCTCTTTCTCTATTCGGAGAATTGTCTCCCATTTCTCCTGAATTTCTGGGTTTTCTGAGGCCTCAGCTGTCTCTTCTGACTCTCTCTGTCATCACCGCTTTCTCCTCTTTCTCATGATTATCTACGATTTCTTCGTTGACTTCTGATTTTGCTTAATTTCCGCGTTTTATGCGTTCCCTGCTGTTTGTCACGATTCTGAGTGTGTACTTCATTGTCTCCGCTTCCTCTTGGATTGCTGCGTTTTTTGCGTTGTCTGCTCCCTCTTCTGACTCTCTGTTTCATCAGCGCATTCTCCACTTTCTCATGATGATCTGTGTTTCCTTCGTAGTTTTCTGATTTTGCTTAATTTCTGCGTTTTATACTCTCCCCGCTGTATCTTGTCTCTTTCTCTAGTCGGAGCGTTGTCTCCCATTTCTCCTGAATTTCTGCGTTTTCTTATGCCTCAGCTGTCTCTTCTGACTCTCTCTGTTATCACCGCTTTCTCCTCTTTCTCATGATTATCTACGATTTCTTCTTTGACTTCTGATTTTGCTTAATTTCCGCTTTTTATGCGTTCCCTTCTCTTTGTCTCGATTCTCAGTGTGTACACCATTGTCTCCGCATCCTCTTGGATTTCTGCGTTTTTTGCGTTGTCTGCTCCCTCTTCTGACACTCTGCTTTATCAGCGCACTCTCCACTTTCTCATGATGCTCTGCGTTTCCTTCGTAGTTTTCTAATTTTGCTTAATTTCTGCGTTTTATACTCTCCCCGCTGTATCTTGTCTCTTTCTCTATTCGGAGCGTTGTCTCCCATTTCTCCTGAATTTCTGCGTTTTCTGAGGCCTCAGCTGTCTGTACGGACTCTCTCTGTTATCACCGCTTTCTCCTCCTTCTCATGATTATCTACGATTTCTTCTTTGACCTCGGATTTTGCTTAATTTCCGCGTTTTATGCGTTCCCTGCTGTTTGTCTCGATTCTGAGTGTGTACTTCACTGTCTCCGCTTCCTCTTGGATTTCTGCGTTTTTTGCGTTGTCTGCTCCCTCTTTTGACACTCTGCTTTATCAGCGCACTCTCCATTTTCTCATGATGCTCTGCGTTTCCTTCGTAGTTTTCTGATTTTGCTTAATTTCTGCGTTTTATACTCTCCCCGCTATATCTTGTCTCTTTCTCTATTCGGAGCGTTGTCTCCCATTTCTCCTGAATTTCTGCGTTTTCTGGGGTCTCAGCTGTCTCTTCTGACTCTCTGTTTTATCAGCGCATTCTCCCCTTTCTCATGATGCTCTGCGTTTCCTTCGTAGTATTCTGATTTTGCTTAATTTCTGCGTTTTATACTCTCCCTGCTTTTTCTTGTCTCTTTCTCTAGTCGGAGCGTTGTCTCCCATTTGTCCTGAATTTCTGCGTTTTCTCAGGCCTCAGCTGTCTGTTCCTAGTCTCTCTGTTATCACCGTTTTCTCCTCTTTCTCATGATTCTCTACGATTTCTTCGTTGACTTCTGATTTTGCTTAATTTCCGCGTTATATGCGTTCCCTGCTGTTTGTCTCGATTCTGAGTGTGTACTTCATTGTCTCCGCTTCCTCTTGGATTTCTGCGTTTTTTGTGTTGTCTGCTCCCTCTTCTGACTCTGTGTTTTATCAGCGCATTCTCCCCTTTCTCATGATGCTCTGCGTTTCCTTCGTAGTTTTCTGATTTTGCTTAATTTCTGCGTTTTATACTCTCCCCTCTGTATCTTGTCTCTTTCTCTGGTCGGAGCGTTGTCTCCAATTTCTCCTGAATTTCTGCGTTTTCTGGGGTCTCAGCTGTCTCTTCTGACTCTCTGTTTTATCAGCGCATTCTCCCCTTTCTCATGATGCTCTGCGTTTCCTTCGTAGTATACTGATTTTGCTTAATTTCTGCGTTTTATAGACTGCCAGCTGTTTCTGGTCTCTTTCTCTAGTCGGAGCGTTGTCTCCCATTTCTCCTGAATTTCTGCGTTTTCCATGGCCTCAGCTGACTCTTCTGACTCTCTCTGTCATCACCGCTTTCTCCTCTTTCTCATGATTATCTACGATTTCTTCGTTGACTTCTGATTTTGCTTAATTTCCGGGTTATATGCGTTCCCTGCTGTTTGCCTGGATTCTGAGTGTGTACTTCATTGTCTCGGCTTCCTCTTGGATTTCTGCGCGTTTTGCGTTGTCTGCTCCCTCTTCTGACTCTCTGTTTTATCAGCGCATTCTCCCCTTTCTCATGATGCTCTGTGTTTCCTTCGTAGTTTTCTGATTTTGCTTAAGTTCTGCGTTTTATACTCTACCCTCTGTATCTTGTCTCTTTCTCTGGTCGGAGCGTTGTCTCCAATATCTCCTGAATGTCTGCGTTTCTGGGGTCTCAGCTGTCTATTCTGACTCTCTGTTTTTATCAGCGCATTCTCCCCTTTCTCATAATGCTCTGCGTTTCCTTCGTAGTATTCTGATTTTGCTTAATTTCTGCGTTTTATAGACTGCCAGCTGTTTCTTGTCTCTTTCTCTATTCGGAGAGTTCTCTCCCATTTCTCCTGAATTTCTGGGTTTTCTGAGGCCTCAGCTGTCTCTTCTGACTCTCTCTGTCATCACCGCTTTCTCCTCTTTCTCATGATTATCTACGATTTCTTCGTTGACTTCTGATTTTGCTTAATTTCCGCGTTTTATGCGTTCCCTGCTGTTTGTCACGATTCTGAGTGTGTACTTCATTGTCTCCGCTTCCTCTTGGATTGCTGCGTTTTTTGCGTTGTCTGCTCCCTCTTCTGACTCTCTGTTTCATCAGCGCATTCTCCACTTTCTCATGATGATCTGTGTTTCCTTCGTAGTTTTCTGATTTTGCTTAATTTCTGCGTTTTATACTCTCCCCGCTGTATCTTGTCTCTTTCTCTAGTCGGAGCGTTGTCTCCCATTTCTCCTGAATTTCTGCGTTTTCTGATGCCTCAGCTGTCTCTTCTGACTCTCTCTGTTATCACCGCTTTCTCCTCTTTCTCATGATTATCTACGATTTCTTCTTTGACTTCTGATTTTGCTTAATTTCCGCGTTTTATGCGTTCCCTTCTCTTTGTCTCGATTCTGAGTGTGTACTCCATTGTCTCCGCATCCTCTTGGATTTCTACGTTTTTTGCGTTGTCTGCTCCCTCTTCTGACACTCTGCTTTATCAGCGCACTCTCCACTTTCTTATGATGCTCTGCGTTTCCGTCGTAGTTTTCTAATTTTGCTTAATTTCTGCGTTTTATACTCTCCCCGCTGTATCTTTTCTCTTTCTCTATTCCGAGCGTTGTCTCACATTTCTCCTGAATTTCTGTGTTTTCTGAGGCCTCAGCTGTCTGTACGGACTCTCTGTTATCACCGCTTTCTCCTCTTTCTCATGATTATCTACGATTTCTTCGTTGACTTCTGATTTTGCTTAATTTCCGCGTTTTATGCGTTCCCTGCTGTTTGTCTCGATTCTGAGTGTGTACTTCACTGTCTCCGCTTCCTCTTGGATTTCTGCGTTTTTTGCGTTGTCTACTCCCTCTTCTGACACTCTGCTTTATCACCGCACTCTCCATTTTCTCATGATGCTCTGCGTTTCCTTCGTAGTTTTCTGATTTTGCTTAATTTCTGCGTTTTATACTCTCCCCGCTATATCTTGTCTCTTTCTCTACTCGGAGCGTTGTCTCCCATTTCTCCTGAATTTCTGCGTTTTCTGGGGTCTCACCTGTCTCTTCTGACTCTCTGTTTTATCAGTGCATTCTCCACTTTCTCATGATGCTCTGCGTTTCCCTCGTAGTATTCTGATTTTGCTTAATTTCTTCGTTTTATACTCTCCCTGCTGTTTCTTGTCTTTTTCTATAGTCGGAGCGTTGTCTCCCATTTCTCCTGAATTTCTGCGTTTTCTGAGGCCTCAGCTGTCTGTTCGTAGTCTCTCTGTTATCACCGTTTTCTCCTCTTTCTCATGATTATCTACGATTTCTTCGTTGACTTCTGATTGTGCTTAATTTCCGCGTTATATGCGTTCCCTGCTGTTAGTCTCGATTCTGAGTGTGTACTTCATTGTCTCCGCTTCCTCTTGGATTTCTGCGTTTTTTGTGTTGTCTGCTCCCTCTTATGACTCTCTGTTTTATCAGCGCATTCTCCCCTTTCTCAGGATGCTCTGCGTTTCCTTCGTAGTTTTCTGATTTTGCTTAATTTCTGCATTTTATACTCTCCCCACTGTATCTGGTCTCTTTCTCTGGTCGGAGCGTTGTCTCCAATTTCTCCTGAATTTCTGCGTTTTCTGGGGTCTCAGCTGTCTCTTCTGACTCTCTGTTTTATCAGCGCATTCTCCCCTTTCTCATGATGCTCTGCGTTTCCTTCGTAGTATACTGATTTTGCTTAATTTCTGCGTTTTATAGACTGCCAGCTGTTTCTGGTCTCTTTCTCTAGTCGGAGAGTTGTCTCCCATTTCTCCTGAATTTCTGCGTTTTCTAAGGCCTCAGCTGACTCTTCTGACTCTCTCTGTCATCACCGCTTTCTCCTCTTTCTCATGATTATCTACGATTTCTTCGTTGACTTCTGATTTTGCTTAATTTCCGGGTTATATGCGTTCCCTGCTGTTTGCCTGGATTCTGAGTGTTTACTTCTTGTCTCGGCTTCCTCTTGGATTTCTGCGCGTTTTGCGTTGTCTGCTCCCTCTTTTGACTCTGTTTTATCAGCGCATTCTCCCCTTTCTCATGATGCTCTGTGTTTCCTTCGTAGTTTTCTGATTTTGCTTAATTTCTGCGTTTTATACTCTACCCTCTGTATCTTGTCTCTTTCTCTGGTCGGAGCGTTGTCTCCAATATCTCCTGAATTTCTGCGTTTCTGGGGTCTCAGCTGTCTCTTCTGACTCTCTGTTTTATAAGCGCATTCTCCCCTTTCTCATGATGCTCTGCGTTTCCTTCGTAGTTTTCTCTTTTTGCTTAATTTCTGCGTTTTATAGTTTGCCAGCTGTTTCTTGTCTCTTTCTCTAGTCGGAGCGTTTTCTCCCATTTCTCCTGAATTTCTGCGTTTTCTGAGGCATCAGCTGTCTCTTCTGACTCTCTCTGTTATCACCGCTTTCTCCTCTTTCTCATGATGCTCTGCGTTTCCTTCGTAGTATTCTGATTTTGCTTAATTTCTGCGTTTTATACTCTCCCTGCTGTTTCTTGTCTCTTTCTCTAGTCGGAGCGTTGTCTCCCATTTCTCCTGAATTTCTGCGTTTTCTGAGGCCTCTGCTGTCTCTTCTGACTCTCTCTGTTATCACCGCTTTCTCCTCTTTCTCATGATTATCTACGATTTCTTCTTTAACTTTTGATTTTGCTTAATTTCCGCGTTTTATCCATTCCCTGCTGTTTGCCTCGATTCTGAGTGTGTACTTCATTGTCTCCGCTTCCTCTTGGATTTCTGCGTTTTTTGCGTTGTCTGCTCCCTCTTCTGACTCTCTGGTTTATCAGCGCATTCTCCACTTTCTCATGATGCTCTGCGTTTCCTTCGTAGTTTTCTGTTTTTCCTTAATTTCTGCGTTTTATATTCTGCCAGCTCTTTCTTGTCTCTTTCTCTAGTCGGAGCGTTGTCTCCCATTTCTCCTGAATTTCTGCGTTTTCTGAGGCCTCAGCTGTCTCTTCTGACTCTCTCTGTTATCACCGCTTTCTCCTCTTTCTCATGATTATCTACGATTTCTTCTTTGACTTCTGATTTTGCTTAATTTCCGCGTTTTATGCGTTCCGTGCTCTTTGTCTCGATTCTGAGTGTGTACTTCACTGTCTCCGCTTCCTCTTGGATTTCTGAGTTTTTTGCGTTGTCTGCTCCCTCTTCTGACACTCTGCTTTATCAGCGCACTCTCCACTTTCTCATGATGCTCTGCGTTTCCTTCGTAGTTTTCTGATTTTGCTTAATTTCTGCCTTTTATACTCTCCCCGCTGTTTCCTGCCTCGTTCTCTAGTCAGAGCTTTGTCTTCCATTTCTCCTGAATTTCTGCTTTTTCTGAGGCCTCAGCTGTCTGTACGGACTCTCTCTGTTATCACCGCTTTCTCCTCGTTCTCATGATTATCTACGATTTCTCCTTTGACCTCTGATTTTGCTTAATTTCCGCGTTTTATGCGTTCCCTGATCTTTGTCTCGATTCTGAGTGTGTACTTCACTGTCTCCGCTTCCTCTTGGATTTCTGCGTTTTTTGCGTTGTCTGCTCCCTCTTCTGACACTCTGCTTTATCAGCGCACTCTCCATTTTCTCATGATGCTCTGCGTTTCCTTCCTAGTTTTCTGATTTTGCTTAATTTCTGCGTTTTATACTCTCCCCGCTGTATCTTGTCTTTTTCTCTATTCGGAGCGTTGTCTCCCATTTCTCCTGAATTTCTGCGTTTTCTGAGGTCTCAGCTGTCTCTTCTGACTCTCTGATTTATCAGCGCATTCTCCCCTTTCTCATGATGCTCTGCGTTTCCTTCGTAGTATTTTGATTTTGCTTAATTTTTGCGTTTTATAGTCTGCCAGCTGTTTCTGGTCTCTTTCTCTAGTCAGAGCGTTGTCTCCCATTTCTCCTGAATTTCTGCGTTTTCTGAGACCTCAGCTGTCTCTTCGTAGTCTCTCTGTTATCACTGCTTTCTCCTCTTTCTCATGATTATCTACGATTTCTTCTTTGACTTCTGATTTTGCTTAATTTCCGGGTTATATGCTTTCCCTGCAGTTTGCCTGGATTCTGATTGTGTACTTCATTGTCTCCGCTTCCTCTTGGATTTCTGCGTTTTTTGCGTTGTCTGCTCCCTCTTCTGACTCTCTGCTTTATCAGCGCATTCTCCACTTTCTCATGATGCTCTGCGTTTCCTTCGTAGTTTTCAGTTTTGGCTTAATTTCTGCGTTTTATAGTCTGGAGCTGTTTCTTGTCTCTTTCTCTAGTCGGAGCGTTGTCTCCCATTTCTCCTGAATTTCTGCGTTTTCTTAGGCCTCAGCTGTCTGTACGGACTCTCTCTGTTATCACCGCTTTCTCCTCTTTCTCATGATTATCTACGATTTCTTTTTTGACCTCTGATTTTGCTTAATTTCCGCGTTTTATGCGTTCCCTGCTGTTTGTCTCGATTCTGAGTGTGTACTTCACTGTCTCCGCTTCCTCTTGGATTTCTGCGTTTTTTGCGTTGTCTACTCCCTCTTCTGACACTCTGCTTGATCAGCGCACTCTCCACTTTCTCATGATGCTCTGCGTTTCCTTCGTAGTTTTCTGATTTTGCTTAATTTCTGCGTTTTATACTCTCCCCGCTATATCTTGTCTCTTTCTCTACTCGGAGCGTTGTCTCCCATTTCTCCTGAATTTCTGCGTTTTCTGGGGTCTCAGCTGTCTCTTCTGACTCTCTGTTTTATCAGCGCATTCTCCCTTTTCTCATGTTGCTCTGCGTTTCCTTCGTAGTATTCTGATTTTGCTTAATTTCTGCGTTTTATACTCTCCCTGCTCTTTCTTGTCTCTTTCTCTAGTCGGAGCGTTGTCTGCCATTTCTCCTGAATTTCTGCGTTTTCTGAGGCCTCAGCTGTCTGTTCGTAGTCTCTCTGTTATCACCGTTTTCTCCTCTTTCTCATGATTCTCTACGATTTCTTCGTTGACTTCTGATTGTGCTTAATTTCCGCGTTATATGCGTTCCGTGCTGTTTGTCTCGATTCTGAGAGTGTACTTCATTGTCTCCGCTTCCTCTTGGATTTCTGCGTTTTTTGCATTGTCTACTACCTCTTCTGACTCTCTGTTTTATCAGCGCATTCTCCACTTTCTCCTGAGGCTCTGCGTTTCCTTCGTAGTTTTCTGATT
Source organism: Tadarida brasiliensis (assembly GCA_030848825.1). Taxonomy (NCBI): domain Eukaryota; kingdom Metazoa; phylum Chordata; class Mammalia; order Chiroptera; family Molossidae; genus Tadarida; species Tadarida brasiliensis. The sequence goes on along the minus strand of JAUMIU010000055.1, from coordinate 62,756 downwards.
TTGCTTAATTTCTGTGTTTTATACTCTCCCCGCTGTCTCTTGTCTTTTTCTCTAGTCGGAGCATTGTCTCCCATTTCTCCTGAATTTCTGAGTTTTCTGAGGCCCCAGCTGTCTCCTCTGACTCTCTCTGTTATCATCGCTTTCTCCTCTTTCTCATGATTATCTAAGATTTCTTCTTTGACTTCTGATTGTGCTTAATTTCCGCGTTATATGCGTTCCCTGCTGTTTGTCCCGATTCTGAGTGTGTACTTCATTGTCTCCGCTTCCTCTTGGATTTCTGCGTTTTTTGCCTTGTCTGCTTCCTCTTCTGACTGTCGGCTTTATCACCGCATTCTCCACTTTCTCATGATACTCTGCGTTTCCTTCGTAGTATTCTGATTTTGCTTAATTTCTGCGTTCTATAGTCTGCCAGCTGTTTCTTGTCTCTTTCTCTAGTCGGAGCGTTGTCTCCCATTTCTCCTGAATTTCTGCGTTTTCTGGGGTCTCAGCTGTCTCTTCTGACTCTGTTTTATCAGCTCATTCTCCCCTTTCTCATGATGCTCTGCGTTTCCTTCGTAGTATTCTGATTTTGCTTAATTTCTGCGTTTTATACTCTCCCCGCTGTTCCTTGTCTCTTTCTCTAGTCGGAGCGTTGTCTCAAATTTCTCCTGAATTTCTGCGTTTTCTGAGGCCTCAGCTGTCTCTTCTGACTCTCTCTGTTATCACCGCTTTCTCCTCTTTCTCATGATTATCTACGATTTCTTCTTTGACTTCTGATTTTGCTTAATTTCCGCGTTTTATGCGTTCCCTGCTCTTTGTCTCGATTCTGAGTGTGTACTTCACTGTCTCCGCTTCCTCTTGGATTTCTGCGTTTTTTGCGTTGTCTGCTCCCTCTTCTGACACTCTGCTTTATCAGCGCACTCTCCACTTTCTCATGATGCTCTGCGTTTCCTTCGTAGTTTTCTGATTTTGCTTAATTTCTGCGTTTTATACTCTCCCCGCTGTTTCCTGCCTCGTTCTCTAGTCAGAGCTTTGTCTTCCATTTCTCCTGAATTTCTGCGTTTTCTGAGGCCTCATCTGTCTGTACGGACTCTCTCTGTTATCACCGCTTTCTCCTCGTTCTCATGATTATCTACGATTTCTTCTTTGACCTCTGATTTTGCTTAATTTCCGCGTTTTATGCGTTCCCTGCTGTTTGTCTCGATTCTGAGTGTGTACTTCACTGTCTCCGCTTCCTCTTGGATTTCTGCGTTTTTCGCGTTGTCTGCTCCCTCTTCTGACACTCTGCTTTATCAGCGCACTCTCCATTTTCTCATGATGCTCTGCGTTTCCTTCGTAGTTTTCTGATTTTGCTTAATTTCTGCGTTTTATACTCTCCCCGCTATATCTTGTCTCTTTTCCTACTCGGAGCGTTGTCTCCCATTTCTCCTGAATTTCTGCGTTTTCTGGGGTCTCAGCTGTCTCTTCTGACTCTCTGTTTTATCAGCGTATTCTCCCCTTTCTCATGATGCTCTGCGTTTCCTTCGTAGTATTCTGATTTTGCTTAATTTCTGCGTTTTACACTCTCCCTGCTGTTTCTTGTCTCTTTCACTAGTCGGAGCGTTGTCTCCCATTTCTCCTGAATTTCTGCGTTTTCTGAGGCCTCAGCTGTCTGTTCATAGTCTCTCTGTTATCACCGTTTTCTCCTCTTTCTCATGATTCTCTACGATTTCTTCGTTGACTTCTGATTGTGCTTAATTTCCGCGTTATATGCGTTCCGTGCTGTTTGTCTGGATTCTGAGTGTGTACTTCATTGTCTCCGCTTCCTCTTGGATTTCTGCTTTTTTTGCATTGTCTGCTACCTCTTCTGACTCTCTGTTTTATCAGCGTATACTACACTTTCTCATGATGCTCTGCGTTTCCTTCGTAGTTTTCTGATTTTGCTTAATTTCTGCCTTTTATACTCTCCCCGCTGTATCTTGTCTCTTTCTATAGTCGGTGCGTTGTCTCCCATTTCTCCTGAATTTCTACGTTTTCTGAGGTCTCAGCTGTCTCTTCTGACTCTCTGATTTATCAGCGCATTCTCCCCTTTCTCATGATGCTCTGCGTTTCCTTCGTAGTTTCAGTTTTGGCTTAATTTCTGCGTTTTATAGTCTGGAGCTGTTTCTTGTCTCTTTCTCTAGTCGGAGCGTTGTCTCCCATTTCTCCTGAATTTCTGCGTTTTCTTAGGCCTCAGCTGTCTGTACGGACTCTCTCTGTTATCACCGCTTTCTCCTCTTTCTCATGATTATCTACGATTTCTTCTTTGACCTCTGATTTTGCTTAATTTCCGGGTTATATGCTTTCCCTGCAGTTTGCCTGGATTCTGATTGTGTACTTCATTGTCTCCGCTTCCTCTTGGATTTCTGCGTTTTTTGCGTTGTCTGCTCCCTCTTCTGACTCTCTGCTTTATCAGCGCATTCTCCACTTTCTCATGATGCTCTGCGTTTCCTTCGTAGTTTTCAGTTTTGGCTTAATTTCTGCGTTTTATAGTCTGGAGCTGTTTCTTGTCTCTTTCTCTAGTCGGAGCGTTGTCTCCCATTTCTCCTGAATTTCTGCGTTTTCTTAGGCCTCAGCTGTCTGTACGGACTCTCTCTGTTATCACCGCTTTCTCCTCTTTCTCATGATTATCTACGATTTCTTTTTTGACCTCTGATTTTGCTTAATTTCCGCGTTTTATGCGTTCCCTGCTGTTTGTCTCGATTCTGAGTGTGTACTTCACTGTCTCCGCTTCCTCTTGGATTTCTGCGTTTTGTGCGTTGTCTACTCCCTCTTCTGACACTCTGCTTGATCAGCGCACTCTCCACTTTCTCATGATGCTCTGCGTTTCCTTCGTGGTTTTGTGATTTTGCTTAATTTCTGCGTTTTATACTCTCCCCGCTATATCTTGTCTCTTTCTCTACTCGGAGCGTTGTCTCCCATTTCTCCTGAATTTCTGCGTTTTCTGGGGTCTCAGCTGTCTCTTCTGACTCTCTGTTTTATCAGCGCATTCTCCCTTTTCTCATGTTGCTCTGCGTTTCCTTCGTAGTATTCTGATTTTGCTTAATTTCTGCGTTTTATACTCTCCCTGCTGTTTCTTGTCTCTTTCTCTAGTCGGAGCGTTGTCTCCCATTTCTCCTGAATTTCTACGTTTTCTGAGGCCTCAGCTGTTTGTTCGTAGTCTCTCTGTTATCACCGTTTTCTCCTCTTTCTCATGATTCTCTACGATTTCTTCGTTGACTTCTGATTGTGCTTAATTTCCGCGTTATATGCGTTCCGTGCTGTTTGTCTCGATTCTGAGAGTGTACTTCATTGTCTCCGCTTCCTCTTGGATTTCTGCGTTTTTTGCATTGTCTACTACCTCTTCTGACTCTCTGTTTTATCAGCGCATTCTCCACTTTCTCCTCATGCTCTGCGTTTCCTTCGTAGTTTTCTGATTTTGCTTAATTTCTGTGTTTTATACTCTCCCCGCTGTATCTTGTCTCTTTCTCTAGTCGGAGCGTTGTCTCCCATTTCTCCTGAATTTCTGCGTTTTCTGAGGCCTCAGCGGTCTCTTCTGACTCTCTCTGTTATCACCGCTTTCTCCTCTTTCTCATGATTATCTACGATTTCTTCTTTGGCTTCTGATTTTGCTTAATTTCCGCGTTTTATGAGTTCCCTTCTCTTTGTCTCGATTCTGAGTGTGGTCTTCATTGTCTCCGCTTCCTCTTGGATTTCTGCGTTTTTTGCGTTGTCTGCTCCCTCTTCTGACTCTCTGGTTTATCAACGCATTCTCCCCTTTCTCAGGATGCTCTGCGTTTCCTTCGTAGTATTCTGATTTTGCTTAATTTCTGCGTTTTATACTCTCCCCGCTGTTTCTAGTCTCTTTCTCTAGTCGGAGCGTTGTCTCCCATTTCTCCGGAATTTCTGCGTTTTCTGAGGCCTCAGCTGTCTGTTCGTAGTCTCTCTGTTATCACCGCTTTCTCCTCTTTCTCATGATTATCTACGATTTCTTCTTTGACTTCTGATTTTGCTTTATTTCCGCGTTTTATGCGTTCCCTGCTGTTTGTCTCAATTCTGAGTGTGTACTTCATTGTCTCCGCTTCCTCTTGGATTTCTGCGTTTTTTGCGTTGTCTGCTCCATCTTCTGACACTCTGCTTTATCAGCGCACTCTCCACTTTCTCATGATGCTCTGCGTTTCCTTCGTAGTTTTCTGATTTTGCTTAATTTCTGCGTTTTATACTCTACCCTCTGTATCTTGTCTCTTTCTCTGGTCGGAGCGTTGTCTCCAATATCTCCTGAATTTCTGCGTTTCTGGGGACTCAGCTGTCTCTTCTGACTCTCTGTTTTATAAGCGCATTCTCCCCTTTCTCATGATGCTCTGCGTTTCCTTCGTAGTTTTCTCTTTTTGCTTAATTTCTGCGTTTTATAGTTTGCCAGCTGTTTCTTGTCTCTTTCTCTAGTCGGAGCGTTTTCTCCCATTTCTCCTGAATTTCTGCGTTTTCTGAGGCATCAGCTGTCTCTTCTGACTCTCTCTGTTATCACCGCTTTCTCCTCTTTCTCATGATGCTCTGCGTTTCCTTCGTAGTATTCTGATTTTGCTTAATTTCTGCGTTTTATACTCTCCCTGCTGTTTCTTGTCTCTTTCTCTAGTCGGAGCGTTGTCTCCCATTTCTCCTGAATTTCTGCGTTTTCTGAGGCCTCAGCTGTCTGTTCGGACTCTCTCTGTTATCACCGCTTTCTCCTCTTTCTCATGATTATCTACGATTTCTTCTTTAACTTTTGATTTTGCTTAATTTCCGCGTTTTATCCATTCCCTGCTGTTTGCCTCGATTCTGAGTGTGTACTTCATTGTCTCCGCTTCCTCTTGGATTTCTGCGTTTTTTGCGTTGTCTGCTCCCTCTTCTGACTCTCTGGTTTATCAGCGCATTCTCCACTTTCTCATGATGCTCTGCGTTTCCTTCGTAGTTTTCTGTTTTTCCTTAATTTCTGCGTTTTATATTCTGCCAGCTCTTTCTTGTCTCTTTCTCTAGTCGGAGCGTTGTCTCCCATTTCTCCTGAATTTCTGCGTTTTCTGAGGCCTCAGCTGTTTCTTCTGACTCTCTCTGTTATCACCGCTTTCTCCTCTTTCTCATGATTATCTACGATTTCTTCTTTGACTTCTGATTTTGCTTAATTTCCGCGTTTTATGCGTTCCTTGCTCTTTGTCTCGATTCTGAGTGTGTACTTCACTGTCTCCGCTTCCTCTTGGATTTCTGAGTTTTTTGCGTTGTCTGCTCCCTCTTCTGACACTCTGCTTTATCAGCGCACTCTCCACTTTCTCATGATGCTCTGCGTTTCCTTCGTAGTTTTCTGATTTTGCTTAATTTCTGCCTTTTATACTCTCCCCACTGTTTCCTGCCTCGTTCTCTAGTCAGAGCTTTGTCTTCCATTTCTCCTGAATTTCTGCTTTTTCTGAGGCCTCAGCTGTCTGTACGGACTCTCTCTGTTATCACCGCTTTCTCCTCGTTCTCATGATTATCTACGATTTCTCCTTTGACCTCTGATTTTGCTTAATTTCCGCGTTTTATGCGTTCCCTGATCTTTGTCTCGATTCTGAGTGTGTACTTCACTGTCTCCGCTTCCTCTTGGATTTCTGCGTTTTTTGCGTTGTCTGCTCCCTCTTCTGACACTCTGCTTTATCAGCGCACTCTCCATTTTCTCATGATGCTCTGCGTTTCCTTCCTAGTTTTCTGATTTTGCTTAATTTCTGCGTTTTATACTCTCCCCGCTGTATCTTGTCTTTTTCTCTATTCGGAGCGTTGTCTCCCATTTCTCCTGAATTTCTGCGTTTTCTGAGGTCTCAGCTGTCTCTTCTGACTCTCTGATTTATCAGCGCATTCTCCCCTTTCTCATGATGCTCTGCGTTTCCTTCGTAGTATTTTGATTTTGCTTAATTTTTGCGTTTTATAGTCTGCCAGCTGTTTCTGGTCTCTTTCTCTAGTCAGAGCGTTGTCTCCCATTTCTCCTGAATTTCTGCGTTTTCTGAGACCTCCGCTGTCTCTTCGTAGTCTCTCTGTTATCACTGCTTTCTCCTCTTTCTCATGATTATCTACGATTTCTTCTTTGACTTCTGATTTTGCTTAATTTCCGGGTTATATGCTTTCCCTGCAGTTTGCCTGGATTCTGATTGTGTACTTCATTGTCTCCGCTTCCTCTTGGATTTCTGCGTTTTTTGCGTTGTCTGCTCCCTCTTCTGACTCTCTGCTTTATCAGCGCATTCTCCACTTTCTCATGATGCTCTGCGTTTCCTTCGTAGTTTTCAGTTTTGGCTTAATTTCTGCGTTTTATAGTCTGGAGCTGTTTCTTGTCTCTTTCTCTAGTCGGAGCGTTGTCTCCCATTTCTCCTGAATTTCTGCGTTTTCTTAGGCCTCAGCTGTCTGTACGGACTCTCTCTGTTATCACCGCTTTCTCCTCTTTCTCATGATTATCTACGATTTCTTTTTTGACCTCTGATTTTGCTTAATTTCCGCGTTTTATGCGTTCCCTGCTGTTTGTCTCGATTCTGAGTGTGTACTTCACTGTCTCCGCTTCCTCTTGGATTTCTGCGTTTTTTGCGTTGTCTACTCCCTCTTCTGACACTCTGCTTGATCAGTGCACTCTCCACTTTCTCATGATGCTCTGCGTTTCCTTCGTAGTTTTCAGATTTTGCTTAATTTCTGCGTTTTATACTCTCCCCGCTATATCTTGTCTCTTTCTCTACTCGGAGCGTTGTCTCCCATTTCTCCTGAATTTCTGCGTTTTCTGGGGTCTCAGCTGTCTCTTCTGACTCTCTGTTTTATCAGCGCATTCTCCCTTTTCTCATGTTGCTCTGCGTTTCCTTCGTAGTATTCTGATTTTGCTTAATTTCTGCGTTTTATACTCTCCCTGCTCTTTCTTGTCTCTTTCTCTAGTCGGAGCGTTGTCTGCCATTTCTCCTGAATTTCTGCGTTTTCTGAGGCCTCAGCTGTCTGTTCGTAGTCTCTCTGTTATCACCGTTTTCTCCTCTTTCTCATGATTCTCTACGATTTCTTCGTTGACTTCTGATTGTGCTTAATTTCCGCGTTATATGCGTTCCGTGCTGTTTGTCTCGATTCTGAGAGTGTACTTCATTGTCTCCGCTTCCTCTTGGATTTCTGCGTTTTTTGCATTGTCTACTACCTCTTCTGACTCTCTGTTTTATCAGCGCATTCTCCACTTTCTCCTGAGGCTCTGCGTTTCCTTCGTAGTTTTCTGATTTTGCTTAATTTCTGTGTTTTATACTCTCCCCGCTGTCTCTTGTCTTTTTCTCTAGTCGGAGCATTGTCTCCCATTTCTCCTGAATTTCTGAGTTTTCTGAGGCCCCAGCTGTCTCCTCTGACTCTCTCTGTTATCATCGCTTTCTCCTCTTTCTCATGATTATCTAAGATTTCTTCTTTGACTTCTGATTGTGCTTAATTTCCGCGTTATATGCGTTCCCTGCTGTTTGTCCCGATTCTGAGTGTGTACTTCATTGTCTCCGCTTCCTCTTGGATTTCTGCGTTTTTTGCCTTGTCTGCTCCCTCTTCTGACTGTCGGCTTTATCACCGCATTCTCCACTTTCTCATGATACTCTGCGTTTCCTTCGTAGTATTCTGATTTTGCTTAATTTCTGCGTTCTATAGTCTGCCAGCTGTTTCTTGTCTCTTTCTCTAGTCGGAGCGTTGTCTCCCATTTCTCCTGAATTTCTGCGTTTTCTGGGGTCTCAGCTGTCTCTTCTGACTCTGTTTTATCAGCTCATTCTCCCCTTTCTCATGATGCTCTGCGTTTCCTTCGTAGTATTCTGATTTTGCTTAATTTCTGCGTTTTATACTCTCCCCGCTGTTCCTTGTCTCTTTCTCTAGTCGGAGCGTTGTCTCCAATTTCTCCTGAATTTCTGCGTTTTCTGAGGCCTCAGCTGTCTCTTCTGACTCTCTCTGTTATCACCGCTTTCTCCTCTTTCTCATGATTATCTACGATTTCTTCTTTGACTTCTGATTTTGCTTAATTTCCGCGTTATATGCGTTCCCTGCTCTTTGTCTCGATTCTGAGTGTGTACTTCACTGTCTCCGCTTCCTCTTGGATTTCTGCGTTTTTTGCGTTGTCTGCTCCCTCTTCTGACACTCTGCTTTATCAGCGCACTCTCCACTTTCTCATGATGCTCTGCGTTTCCTTCGTAGTTTTCTGATTTTGCTTAATTTCTGCGTTTTATACTCTCCCCGCTGTTTCCTGCCTCGTTCTCTAGTCAGAGCTTTGTCTTCCATTTCTCCTGAATTTCTGCGTTTTCTGAGGCCTCAGCTGTCTGTACGGACTCTCTCTGTTATCACCGCTTTCTCCTCGTTCTCATGATTATCTACGATTTCTTCTTTGACCTCTGATTTTGCTTAATTTCCGCGTTTTATGCGTTCCCTGCTGTTTGTCTCGATTCTGAGTGTGTACTTCACTGTCTCCGCTTCCTCTTGGATTTCTGCGTTTTTCGCGTTGTCTGCTCCCTCTTCTGACACTCTGCTTTATCAGCGCACTCTCCATTTTCTCATGATGCTCTGCGTTTCCTTCGTAGTTTTCTGATTTTGCTTAATTTCTGCGTTTTATACTCTCCCCGCTATATCTTGTCTCTTTTCCTACTCGGAGCGTTGTCTCCCATTTCTCCTGAATTTCTGCGTTTTCTGGGGTCTCAGCTGTCTCTTCTGACTCTCTGTTTTATCAGCGTATTCTCCCCTTTCTCATGATGCTCTGCGTTTCCTTCGTAGTATTCTGATTTTGCTTAATTTCTGCGTTTTACACTCTCCCTGCTGTTTCTTGTCTCTTTCACTAGTCGGAGCGTTGTCTCCCATTTCTCCTGAATTTCTGCGTTTTCTGAGGCCTCAGCTGTCTGTTCATAGTCTCTCTGTTATCACCGTTTTCTCCTCTTTCTCATGATTCTCTACGATTTCTTCGTTGACTTCTGATTGTGCTTAATTTCCGCGTTATATGCGTTCCGTGCTGTTTGTCTGGATTCTGAGTGTGTACTTCATTGTCTCCGCTTCCTCTTGGATTTCTGCTTTTTTTGCATTGTCTGCTACCTCTTCTGACTCTCTGTTTTATCAGCGTATACTACACTTTCTCATGATGCTCTGCGTTTCCTTCGTAGTTTTCTGATTTTGCTTAATTTCTGCCTTTTATACTCTCCCCGCTGTATCTTGTCTCTTTCTATAGTCGGTGCGTTGTCTCCCATTTCTCCTGAATTTCTACGTTTTCTGAGGTCTCAGCTGTCTCTTCTGACTCTCTGATTTATCAGCGCATTCTCCCCTTTCTCATGATGCTCTGCGTTTCCTTCGTAGTTTCAGTTTTGGCTTAATTTCTGCGTTTTATAGTCTGGAGCTGTTTCTTGTCTCTTTCTCTAGTCGGAGCGTTGTCTCCCATTTCTCCTGAATTTCTGCGTTTTCTTAGGCCTCAGCTGTCTGTACGGACTCTCTCTGTTATCACCGCTTTCTCCTCTTTCTCATGATTATCTACGATTTCTTCTTTGACCTCTGATTTTGCTTAATTTCCGGGTTATATGCTTTCCCTGCAGTTTGCCTGGATTCTGATTGTGTACTTCATTGTCTCCGCTTCCTCTTGGATTTCTGCGTTTTTTGCGTTGTCTGCTCCCTCTTCTGACTCTCTGCTTTATCAGCGCATTCTCCACTTTCTCATGATGCTCTGCGTTTCCTTCGTAGTTTTCAGTTTTGGCTTAATTTCTGCGTTTTATAGTCTGGAGCTGTTTCTTGTCTCTTTCTCTAGTCGGAGCGTTGTCTCCCATTTCTCCCGAATTTCTGCGTTTTCTTAGGCCTCAGCTGTCTGTACGGACTCTCTCTGTTATCACCGCTTTCTCCTCTTTCTCATGATTATCTACGATTTCTTTTTTGACCTCTGATTTTGCTTAATTTCCGCGTTTTATGCGTTCCCTGCTGTTTGTCTCGATTCTGAGTGTGTACTTCACTGTCTCCGCTTCCTCTTGGATTTCTGCGTTTTTTGCGTTGTCTACTCCCTCTTCTGACACTCTGCTTGATCAGCGCACTCTCCACTTTCTCATGATGCTCTGCGTTTCCTTCGTAGTTTTCTGATTTTGCTTAATTTCTGCGTTTTATACTCTCCCCGCTATATCTTGTCTCTTTCTCTACTCGGAGCGTTGTCTCCCATTTCTCCTGAATTTCTGCGTTTTCTGGGGCCTCAGCTGTCTCTTCTGACTCTCTGTTTTATCAGCGCATTCTCCCTTTTCTCATGTTGCTCTGCGTTTCCTTCGTAGTATTCTGATTTTGCTTAATTTCTGCGTTTTATACTCTCCCTGCTGTTTCTTGTCTCTTTCTCTAGTCGGAGCGTTGTCTCCCATTTCTCCTGAATTTCTACGTTTTCTGAGGCCTCAGCTGTTTGTTCGTAGTCTCTCTGTTATCACCGTTTTCTCCTCTTTCTCATGATTCTCTACGATTTCTTCGTTGACTTCTGATTGTGCTTAATTTCCGCGTTATATGCGTTCCGTGCTGTTTGTCTCGATTCTGAGAGTGTACTTCATTGTCTCCGCTTCCTCTTGGATTTCTGCGTTTTTTGCATTGTCTACTACCTCTTCTGACTCTCTGTTTTATCAGCGCATTCTCCACTTTCTCCTCATGCTCTGCGTTTCCTTCGTAGTTTTCTGATTTTGCTTAATTTCTGTGTTTTATACTCTCCCCGCTGTATCTTGTCTCTTTCTCTAGTCGGAGCGTTGTCTCCCATTTCTCCTGAATTTCTGCGTTTTCTGAGGCCTCAGCGGTCTCTTCTGACTCTCTCTGTTATCACCGCTTTCTCCTCTTTCTCATGATTATCTACGATTTCTTCTTTGGCTTCTGATTTTGCTTAATTTCCGCGTTTTATGAGTTCCCTTCTCTTTGTCTCGATTCTGAGTGTGGTCTTCATTGTCTCCGCTTCCTCTTGGATTTCTGCGTTTTTTGCGTTGTCTGCTCCCTCTTCTGACTCTCTGGTTTATCAACGCATTCTCCCCTTTCTCAGGATGCTCTGCGTTTCCTTCGTAGTATTCTGATTTTGCTTAATTTCTGCGTTTTATACTCTCCCCGCTGTTTCTAGTCTCTTTCTCTAGTCGGAGCGTTGTCTCCCATTTCTCCGGAATTTCTGCGTTTTCTGAGGCCTCAGCTGTCTGTTCGTAGTCTCTCTGTTATCACCGCTTTCTCCTCTTTCTCATGATTATCTACGATTTCTTCTTTGACTTCTGATTTTGCTTTATTTCCGCGTTTTATGCGTTCCCTGCTGTTTGTCTGAATTCTGAGTGTGTACTTCATTGTCTCCGCTTCCTCTTGGATTTCTGCGTTTTTTGCGTTGTCTGCTCCCTCTTCTGACTCTCTGCTTTATCAGCGCATTCTCCACTTTCTCATGATGCTCTGCGTTTCCTTCGTAGTTTTCAGTTTTGGCTTAATTTCTGCGTTTTATAGTCTGGAGCTGTTTCTTGTCTCTTTCTCTAGTCGGAGCGTTGTCTCCCATTTCTCCCGAATTTCTGCGTTTTCTTAGGCCTCAGCTGTCTGTACGGACTCTCTCTGTTATCACCGCTTTCTCCTCTTTCTCATGATTATCTACGATTTCTTTTTTGACCTCTGATTTTGCTTAATTTCCGCGTTTTATGCGTTCCCTGCTGTTTGTCTCGATTCTGAGTGTGTACTTCACTGTCTCCGCTTCCTCTTGGATTTCTGCGTTTTTTGCGTTGTCTACTCCCTCTTCTGACACTCTGCTTTATCAGCGCACTCTCCATTTTCTCATGATGCTCTGCGTTTCCTTCGTAGTTTTCAGTTTTGGCTTAATTTCTGCGTTTTATAGTCTGGAGCTGTTTCTTGTCTCTTTCTCTAGTCGGAGCGTTGTCTCCCATTTCTCCCGAATTTCTGCGTTTTCTTAGGCCTCAGCTGTCTGTACGGACTCTCTCTGTTATCACCGCTTTCTCCTCTTTCTCATGATTATCTACGATTTCTTTTTTGACCTCTGATTTTGCTTAATTTCCGCGTTTTATGCGTTCCCTGCTGTTTGTCTCGATTCTGAGTGTGTACTTCACTGTCTCCGCTTCCTCTTGGATTTCTGCGTTTTTTGCGTTGTCTACTCCCTCTTCTGACACTCTGCTTTATCAGCGCACTCTCCACTTTCTCATGATGCTCTGCGTTTCCTTCGTAGTTTTCTGATTTTGCTTAATTTCTGCGTTTTATACTCTCCCCGCTATATCTTGTCTCTTTCTCTACTCGGAGCGTTGTCTCCCATTTCTCCTGAATTTCTGCGTTTTCTGGGGTCTCAGCTGTCTCTTCTGACTCTCTGTTTTATCAGCGCATTCTCCCTTTTCTCATGTTGCTCTGCGTTTCCTTCGTAGTATTCTGATTTTGCTTAATTTCTGCGTTTTATACTCTCCCTGCTGTTTCTTGTCTCTTTCTCTAGTCGGAGCGTTGTCTCCCATTTCTCCTGAATTTCTACGTTTTCTGAGGCCTCAGCTGTTTGTTCGTAGTCTCTCTGTTATCACCGTTTTCTCCTCTTTCTCATGATTCTCTACGATTTCTTCGTTGACTTCTGATTGTGCTTAATTTCCGCGTTATATGCGTTCCGTGCTGTTTGTCTCGATTCTGAGAGTGTACTTCATTGTCTCCGCTTCCTCTTGGATTTCTGCGTTTTTTGCATTGTCTACTACCTCTTCTGACTCTCTGTTTTATCAGCGCATTCTCCACTTTCTCCTCATGCTCTGCGTTTCCTTCGTAGTTTTCTGATTTTGCTTAATTTCTGTGTTTTATACTCTCCCCGCTGTATCTTGTCTCTTTCTCTAGTCGGAGCGTTGTCTCCCATTTCTCCTGAATTTCTGCGTTTTCTGAGGCCTCAGCGGTCTCTTCTGACTCTCTCTGTTATCACCGCTTTCTCCTCTTTCTCATGATTATCTACGATTTCTTCTTTGGCTTCTGATTTTGCTTAATTTCCGCGTTTTATGAGTTCCCTTCTCTTTGTCTCGATTCTGAGTGTGGTCTTCATTGTCTCCGCTTCCTCTTGGATTTCTGCGTTTTTTGCGTTGTCTGCTCCCTCTTCTGACTCTCTGGTTTATCAACGCATTCTCCCCTTTCTCAGGATGCTCTGCGTTTCCTTCGTAGTATTCTGATTTTGCTTAATTTCTGCGTTTTATACTCTCCCCGCTGTTTCTAGTCTCTTTCTCTAGTCGGAGCGTTGTCTCCCATTTCTCCGGAATTTCTGCGTTTTCTGAGGCCTCAGCTGTCTGTTCGTAGTCTCTCTGTTATCACCGCTTTCTCCTCTTTCTCATGATTATCTACGATTTCTTCTTTGACTTCTGATTTTGCTTTATTTCCGCGTTTTATGCGTTCCCTGCTGTTTGTCTGAATTCTGAGTGTGTACTTCATTGTCTCCGCTTCCTCTTGGATTTCTGCGTTTTTTGCGTTGTCTGCTCCATCTTCTGACACTCTGCTTTATCAGCGCACTCTCCACTTTCAAATGATGCTCTGCGTTTCCTTCGTAGTTTTCTGATTTTGCTTAATTTCTGAGTTTTATACTCTCCCCGCTCTTATCTTGTCTCTTTCTCTATTCGGAGCGTTCTCTTCCATTTCTCCTGAATTTCTGCGTTTTCTGGGGTCTCAGCTGTCTCTTCTGACTCTGTGTTTTATCAGCGCATTCTCGCCTTTCTCAGGATGCTTTGCGTTTCCTTTGTAATATTTTGATTTTGCTTAATTTCTGCGTTTTATACACTCCCTGCTGTTTCTTGTCTCTTTCTCTATTCGGAGCGTTATCTCCCATTTCTCCTGAATTTCTGCGTTTTCTGAGGCCTCAGCTGTCTGTTCGTAGTCTCTCTGTTATCACCGTTTTCTCCTCTTTCTCATGAGTCTCTACGATTTCTTCGTTGACTTCTGATTGTGCTTAATTTCCGCGTTATATGCGTTCCGTGCTGTTTGTCTGGATTCTGAGTGTGTACTTCATTGTCTCCGCTTCCTCTTGGATTTCTGCTTTTTTTGCATTGTCTGCTACCTCTTCTGACTCTCTGTTTTATCAGCGTATACTACACTTTCTCATGATGCTCTGCGTTTCCTTCGTAGTTTTCTGATTTTGCTTAATTTCTGCCTTTTATACTCTCCCCGCTGTATCTTGTCTCTTTCTATAGTCGGTGCGTTGTCTCCCATTTCTCCTGAATTTCTACGTTTTCTGAGGTCTCAGCTGTCTCTTCTGACTCTCTGATTTATCAGCGCATTCTCCCCTTTCTCATGATGCTCTGCGTTTCCTTTGTAGTTTCAGTTTTGGCTTAATTTCTGCGTTTTATAGTCTGGAGCTGTTTCTTGTCTCTTTCTCTAGTCGGAGCGTTGTCTCCCATTTCTCCTGAATTTCTGCGTTTTCTTAGGCCTCAGCTGTCTGTACGGACTCTCTCTGTTATCACCGCTTTCTCCTCTTTCTCATGATTATCTACGATTTCTTCTTTGACCTCTGATTTTGCTTAATTTCCGCGTTTTATGCGTTCCCTGCTGTTTGTCTCGATTCTGAGTGTGTACTTCACTGTCTCCGCTTCCTCTTGGATTTCTGCGTTTTTTGCGTTGTCTACTCCCTCTTCTGACACTCTGCTTTATCAGCGCACTCTCCATTTTCTCATGATGCTCTGCGTTTCCTTCGTAGTTTTCTGATTTTGCTTAATTTCTGCGTTTTATACTCTCCCCGCTGTATCTTGTCTCTTTCTCTACTCGGAGCGTTGTCTCCCATTTCTCCTGAATTTCTGCGTTTTCTGGGGTCTCAGCTGTCTCTTCTGACTCTCTGTTTTATCAGCGCATTCTCCCTTTTCTCATGTTGCTCTGCGTTTCCTTCGTAGTATTCTGATTTTGCTTAATTTCTGCGTTTTATACTCTCCCTGCTGTTTCTTGTCTCTTTCTCTAGTCGGAGCGTTGTCTCCCATTTCTCCTGAATTTCTACGTTTTCTGAGGCCTCAGCTGTTTGTTCGTAGTCTCTCTGTTATCACCGTTTTCTCCTCTTTCTCATGATTCTCTACGATTTCTTCGTTGACTTCTGATTGTGCTTAATTTCCGCGTTATATGCGTTCCGTGCTGTTTGTCTCGATTCTGAGAGTGTACTTCATTGTCTCCGCTTCCTCTTGGATTTCTGCGTTTTTTGCATTGTCTACTACCTCTTCTGACTCTCTGTTTTATCAGCGCATTCTCCACTTTCTCCTCATGCTCTGCGTTTCCTTCGTAGTTTTCTGATTTTGCTTAATTTCTGTGTTTTATACTCTCCCCGCTGTATCTTGTCTCTTTCTCTAGTCGGAGCGTTGTCTCCCATTTCTCCTGAATTTCTGCGTTTTCTGAGGCCCCAGCTGTCTCCTCTGACTCTCTCTGTTATCACCGCTTTCTCCTCTTTCTCATGATTATCTAAGATTTCTTCTTTGACTTCTGATTGTGCTTAATTTCCGCGTTATATGCGTTCCGTGCTGTTTGTCTCGATTCTGAGAGTGTACTTCATTGTCTCCGCTTCCTCTTGGATTTCTGCGTTTTTTGCATTGTCTACTACGTCTTCTGACTCTCTGTTTTATCAGTGCATTCTCCACTTTCTCCTGATGCTCTGCGTTCCTTCGTAGTTTTCTGATTTTGCTTAATTTCTGTGTTTTATACTCTCCCCGCTGTATCTTGTCTTTTTCTCTAGTCGGAGCGTTGTCTCCCATTTCTCCTGAATTTCTGCGTTTTCTGAGGCCTCAGCTGTCTCTTCTGACTCTCTCTGTTATCACCGCTTTCTCCTCTTTCTCATGATTATCTACGATTTCTTCTTTGACTTCTGATTGCGCTTAATTTCCGCGTTTTATGCGTTCCCTTCTCTTTGTCTCGATTCTGAGTGTGGTCTTCATTGTCTCCGCTTCCTCTTGGATTTCTGCGTTTTTTGCGTTGTCTGCTCCCTCTTCTGACTCTCTGTTTTATCAGCGCATTCTCCCCTTTCTCAGGATGCTCTGCGTTTCCTTCGTAGTATTCTGATTTTGCTTAATTTCTGCGTTTTATACTCTCCCCGCTGTTTCTAGTCTCTTTCTCTAGTCGGAGCGTTGTCTCCCATTTCTCCGGAATTTCTGCGTTTTCTGAGGCCTCAGCTGTCTGTTCGTAGTCTCTCTGTTATCACCGCTTTCTCCTCTTTCTCATGATTATCTACGATTTCTTCTTTGACTTATGATTTTGCTTTATTTCCGCGTTTTATGCGTTCCCTGCTGTTTGTCTCGATTCTGAGTGTGTACTTCTTTGTATCCGCTTCCTTTTCGATTTCTGCGTTTTTTGCGTTGTCTGCTCCCTCTTCTGACACTCTGCTTTATCAGCGCACGCTCCACTTTCTCATGATGCTCTGCGTTTCCTTCGTAGTTTTCTGTTTTTGCTTAGTTTCTGCGTTCTATAGTCTGCCAGCTGTTTCTTGTCTCTTTCTCTAGTCGGAGCGTTGTCTCCCATTTCTCCTGAATTTCTGCATTTTCTGGGGTCTCAGCTGTCTCTTCGGACTCTCTGTTTTATCAGCGCATTCTTCCCTTTCTCATGATGCTCTGCGTTTCCTTCGTAGTATTCTGATTTTGCTTAATTTCTGCGTTTAATACTCTCCATGCTGTTTCTTGTCTCTTTCTCTAGTCGGAGCGTTGTCTCCCATTTCTCCTGAATTTCTGCATTTTCTGGGGTCTCAGCTGTCTCTTCTGACTCTCTGTTTTATCAGCGCATTCTTCCCTTTCTCATGATGCTCTGCGTTTCCTTCGTAGTATTCTGATTTTGCTTAATTTCTGCGTTTAATACTCTCCCTGCTGTTTCTTGTCTCTTTCTCTAGTCGGAGCGTTGTCTCCCATTTCTCCTGAATTTCTGCGTTTTCTGAGGCCTCAGCTGTCTCTTCTGACTCTCTCTGTTATCACCGCTTTCTGCTCTTTCTCATGATTATCTACGATTTCTTCTTTGACTTCTGATTTTGCTTAATTTCCGCGTTATATGCGTTCCCTGCTGTTTGTCCCGATTCTGAGGGTGTACTTCATTGTCTCCGCTTCCTCTTGGATTTCTGCGTTTTTTGCGTTGTCTGCTCCCTCTACTGACTGTCGGCTTTATCAGCGCATTCTCCACTTTCTCATGATGCTCTGCGTTTCCTTCGTAGTTTTCTGTTTTTGCTTAATTTCTGCGTTCTATAGTCTGCCAGCTGTTTCTTGTCTCTTTCTCTAGTCGGAGCGTTGTCTCCCATTTCTCCTGAATTTCTGCGTTTTCTGAGGCCTCAGCTGTCTCTTCTGACTCTCTCTGTTATCACCGCTTTCTCCTCTTTCTCATGATTATCTACGATTTCTTCTTTGACTTCTGATTTTGCTTAATTTCCGCGTTTTATGCGTTCCCTGCTCTGTGTCTCGATTCTGAGTGTGTACTTCACTGTCTCCGCTTCCTCTTGGATTTCTGCGTTTTTTGCGTTGTCTGCTCCCTCTTCTGACACTCTGCTTTATCAGCGCATTCTCCACTTTCTCATGATGCTCTGCGTTTCCTTCGTAGTTTTCTGTTTTTGCTTAATTTCTGCGTTTTATACTCTCCCCTCTGTTTCTTGTCTCTTTCTCTAGTCGAAGCGTTGTCTCCCATTTCTCCTGAATTTCTGCGTTTTCTGAGGCCTCAGCTGTCTGTTAGGACTCTCTCTGTTATCACCGCTTTCTCCTCTTTCTCATGATTATCTAAGATTTCTTCGTTGACTTCTGAGTTTGCTTAATTTCCGCGTTTTATGCGTTCCCTGCTGTTTGTCTCGATTCTGAGTGTGTACTTCATTGTGTCCGCTTCCTCTTGGATTTCTGCTTTTTTTGCGTTGTCTGCTCCCTCTTCTGACTCTCTGGTTTATCAGCGCATTCTCCACTTTCTCTTGATGCTCTGCGTTTCCTTTGTAGTTTTCTGATTTTGCTTAATTTCTGCGTTTTATACTCTCCCCTGTGTATCTTGTCTCTTTCTCTGGTCGGAGCGTTGTCTCCAATTTCTCCTGTATTTCTGCGTTTTCTGGGGTCTCAGCTGTCTCTTCTGACTCTCTGTTTTATCAGCGCATTCTCCCCTTTCTCAGGATGCTCTGCGTTTCCTTCGTAGTATTCTGATTTTGTTAATTTCTGCGTTTTATAGTCTGCCAGCTGTTTATGGTCTCTTTCTTTAGTCGGAGCGTTGTCTCCAATTTCTCCTGAATTTCTGCGTTTCTGAGGCCTCAGCTGTCTCTTCTGACTCTCTCTGTTATCACCGGTTTCTCCTCTTTCTCATGATTATCTACGATTTCTTCTTTGACTTCTGATTTTGCTTAATTTCTGCGTTATATGCGTTCCCTGCTGTTTTTCCCGATTCTGAGTGTGTACTTCATTGTCTCCGCTTCCTCTTGGATTTCTGCGTTTTTTGCGTTGTCTGCTCCCTCTTCTGACTCTCGGCTTTATCAGCGCATTCTCCATTTCTCATGATGCTCTGCGTTTCCTTCGTAGTTTTCTGTTTTTGCTTAATTTCTGCGTTTTATAATCTGCCAGCTGTTTCTTGGCTCTTTCTCTAGTCTTAGCGTTGTGTCCCATTTCTCCTGAATTTCTGCGTTTTCTGAGGCCTCAGCTGTCTCTTCTGACTCTCTCTGTTATCACCGCTTTCTCCTCTTTCTCAAGTTTATCTACGATTTCTTCTTTGACTTCTGATTTTGCTTAATTTCCGCGTTATATGCGTTCCCTGCTGTTTGTCCCGATTCTGAGTGTGTACTTCACTGTCTCCGCTTCCTCTTGGATTTCTGCGTTTTTTGCGTTGTCTGCTCCCTCTTCTGACTCTCTGGTTTATCAGCGCATTCTCCACTTTCTCATGATGCTCTGTGTTTCCTTCGTAGTTTTTTGTTTTTGCTTAATTTCTGCGTTTTATACTCTCCCTGCTGTATCTTATCTCTTTCTCTAGTCGTAGCGTTGTCTCCCATTTCTCCTGAATTTCTGCGTTTTCTGAGGCCTCAGCTGTCTCTTCTGACTCTCTCTGTCATCACCACTTTCTCCTCTTTCTCATGATTATGTACGATTTCCTCGTTGACTTCTGATTTTGCTTAATTTCCGCGTTTTATGCTTTCCCTGCTGTTTGTCTCGATTCTGAGTGTGTACTTCATTGTCTCCGCTTCCTCTTGGATTTCTGCGTTTTTTGCGTTGTCTGCTCAATCTTCTGACTCTCTGCTTAATCAGCGCATTCTCCACTTTCTCATGATGATCTGCGTTTCCTTCGTAGTTTTCTGATTTTGTTAATTTCTGCGTTTTATTGTCTGCCAGCTCTTTCTGGTCTCTTTCTTTAGTCGGAGCGTTGTCTCCCATTTCTCCTGAATATCTGCGTTTTCTGAGGCCTCAGCTGTCTCTTCTGACACTCTCTGTTATCACCGCTTTCTCCTCTTTCTCATGATTATCTACGATTTCTTCTTTGACTTCTGATTTTGCTTAAATTTTGCGTTTTATGCGTTCCCTGCTGTTTGTCTCGATTCTGAGTGTGTACTTCACTGTCTCCGCTTCCTCTTGGATTTCTGCGTTTTTTGCGTTGTCTGCTCCCTCTTCTGAATCTCTGGTTTATCAGCGCATTCTCCACTTTCTCATGATGCTCTGCGTTTCCTTCGTAGTTTCTGTTTTTGCTTAATTTCTGCGTTTTATACTCTCCCCAGTGTATCTCGTCTCTTTCTCCAGTCGGAGCGTTGTCTCCCATTTCTCCTGAATTTCTGCGTTTTCTGAGGCCTCAGCTGTCTCTTCTGACTCTCTCTGTTATCACCGCTTTCTCCTCTTTCTCATGATTATCTACGATTTCTTCGTTGACTTCTGATTTTGCTTAATTTCCGCGTTTTATGCGTTCCCTGCTGTTTGTCTCGATTCTGAGTGTGTACTTCACTGTCTCCGCTTCCTCTTGGATTTTTTCCGTTTTTTGCGTTGTCTGCTCCCCTCTTCTGACACTCTGCCTTTATCAGCGCACTCTCCCCTTTCTCATGATGATCTGTGTTTCCTTCGTAGTTTTCTGTTTTGCTTAATTTCTGCGTTTTATATTCTCCCCGCTGTATCTTGTCTCTTTCTCTAGTCGGAGCGTTGTCTCCCATTTCTCCTGAATTTCTGCGTTTTCTGAGGCCTCAGCTGTCTCTTCTGACTCTCTGTTTTATCAGCGCATTCTCCCCTTTCTCATGATGCTCTGCGTTTCCTTCGTAGTTTTCTGATTTTGCTTAATTTCTGCGTTTTATACTCTCCCCTCTGTATCTTGTCTCTTTCTCTGGTTGAAGTGTTGTCTCCAATTTCTCCTGTATTTCTGCGTTTTCTGGGGTCTCAGCTGTCTCTTCTGACTCTCTGTTTTATCAGCGCATTCTCCCCTTTCTCAGGATGCTCTGCGTTTCCTTCGTAGGATTCTGATTTTGTTAATTTCTGCGTTTTATTGTCTGCCAGATGTTTCTGGTCTCTTTCTGTAGTGGGAGCGTTGTCTCCCATTTCTCCTGAATATCTGCGTTTTCTGAGGCCTCAGCTGTCTCTTCTGACTCTCTCTGTTATCACCGCTTTCTCCTCTTTCTCATGATGATCTACGATTTCTTCGTTGACTTCTGATTTTGCTTAATTCCCGCGTTTTATGCGTTCCCTGCTGTTTGTCTCGATTCTGAGTGTGTACTTCATTGTCTCCGCTTCCTCTTGGATTTCTGCGTTTTTTGCGTTGTCTGCTCCTCTCTGACTCTCTGGTTTATCAGCGCATTCTCCACTTTCTCATGATGCTCTGCGTTTCCTTCGTAGTTTTCTGTTTTTGCTTAATTTCTGCGTTTTATATTCTGCCAGCTGTTTCTTGTCTCTTGCTCTGGTCGGAGCGTTGTCTCCAATTTCTCCTGAATTTCTGCGTTTTCTGAGGCCTCAGCTGTCTCTTCTGACTCTCTCTGTTATCACCTCTTTCTCCTCTTTCTCATGATTATCTATGATTTCTTCTTTGACTTCTGATTTTGCTTAATTTCCGCGTTTTATGCGTGCCCTGCTCTTTGTCTCGATTCTGAGTGTGTACTTCACTGTCTCCGCTTCCTCTTGGATTTCTGCGTTTTTTGCGTTGTCTGCTCCCTCTTCTGACACTCTGCTTTATCAGCGCACTCTCCACTTTCTCATGATGCTCTGCGTTTCCTTCGTAGTTTTCTGATTTTGCTTAATTTCTGCGTTTTATACTCTCCCCGCTGTTTCCTGTCTCGTTCTCTAGTCGGATCTTTGTCTTCCATTTCTCCTGAATTTCTGCATTTTCTGAGGACTCAGCTGTCTGTTCGTAGTCTCTCTGTTATCACCGCTTTCTCCTCTTTCTCATAATTATCTACGATTTCTTCTTTGACTTCTGATTTTGCTTAATTTCCACGTTATATGCGTTCCCTGCTGTTTGTCCCGATTCTGAGTGTGTACTACATTGTCTCCGCTTCCTCTTGGATTTCTGCGTTTTTGCGTTGTCTGCTCCCTCTTCTGACTGTCGGCTTTATCAGCGCATTCTCCACTTTCTCATGATTCTCTGCGTTTCCTTCGTAGTTTTCTGTTTTTGCTTAATTTATGCGTTCTTTAGTCTGCCAGCTCTTTCTTGTCTCTTTCTCTATTCGGAGCGTTGTCTCCCATTTCTCCTGAATTTCTGCGTTTTCTGAGGCCTCAGCTGTCTCTTCTGACTCTCTCTGTTATCACCGCTTTCTCCTCTTTCTCATGATTATCTACGATTTCTTCTTTGACTTCTGATTTTGCTTAATTTCCGCGTTTTATGCGTTCCCTGCTCTGTGTCTCGATTCTGAGTGTGTACTTCATTGTCTCCAATTTCTCCTGAATTTCTGCGTTTTCTGGGGTCTCAGCTGTCTCTTCTGACTCTCTGTTTTATCAGCGCATTCTCCCCTTTCTCATGATGCTCTGCGTTTCCTTCGTAGTGTACTGATTTTGCTTAATTTCTGCGTTTTATAGACTGCCAGCTGTTTCTGGTCTCTTTCACTGGTCGGAGCGTTGTCTCCCATTTCTCCTGAATTTCTGCGTTTCTGATGCCTCAGCTGTCTCTTCTGACTCTCTCTGTTATCACCGCTTTGTCCTCTTTCTCATGATTATCTACGATTTCTTCTTTGACTTCTGATTTTGCTTAATTTCCGCTTTTTATGCGTTCCCTTCTCTTTGTCTCGATTCTGAGTTTGTACTCCATTGTCTCCGCATCCTCTTGGATCTCTGCGTTTTTTGCGTTGTCTGCTCCCTCTTCTGACACTCTGCTTTATCAGCGCACTCTCCACTTTCTCATGATGCTCTGCGTTTCCTTCGTAGTTTTCTAATTTTGCTTAATTTCTGCGTTTTATACTCTCCCCGCTGTATCTTGTCTCTTTCTCTATTCGGAGCGTTGTCTCCCATTTCTCCTGAATTTCTGCGTTTTCTGAGGCCTCAGCTGTCTGTACGGACTCTCTCTGTTATCACCGCTTTCTCCTCCTTCTCATGATTATCTACGATTTCTTCTTTGACCTCGGATTTTGCTTAATTTCCGCGTTTTATGCGTTCCCTGCTGTTTGTCTCGATTCTGAGTGTGTACTTCACTGTCTCCGCTTCCTCTTGGATTTCTGCGTTTTTTGCGTTGTCTGCTCCCTCTTTTGACACTCTGCTTTATCAGCGCACTCTCCATTTTCTCATGATGCTCTGCGTTTCCTTCGTAGTTTTCTGATTTTGCTTAATTTCTGCGTTTTATACTCTCCACGCTATATCATGTCTCTTTCTCTATTCGGAGCGTTGTCTCCCATTTCTCCTGAATTTCTGCGTTTTCCATGGCCTCAGCTGACTCTTCTGACTCTCTCTGTCATCACCGCTTTCTCCTCTTTCTCATGATTATCTACGATTTCTTCGTTGACTTCTGATTTTGCTTAATTTCCGGGTTATATGCGTTCCCTGCTGTTTGCCTGGATTCTGAGTGTGTACTTCATTGTCTCGGCTTCCTCTTGGATTTCTGCGCGTTTTGCGTTGTCTGCTCCCTCTTCTGACTCTCTGTTTTATCAGCGCATTCTCCCCTTTCTCATGATGCTCTGTGTTTCCTTCGTAGTTTTCTGATTTTGCTTAAGTTCTGCGTTTTATACTCTACCCTCTGTATCTTGTCTCTTTCTCTGGTCGGAGCGTTGTCTCCAATATCTCCTGAATGTCTGCGTTTCTGGGGTCTCAGCTGTCTATTCTGACTCTCTGTTTTTATCAGCGCATTCTCCCCTTTCTCATAATGCTCTGCGTTTCCTTCGTAGTATTCTGATTTTGCTTAATTTCTGCGTTTTATAGACTGCCAGCTGTTTCTTGTCTCTTTCTCTATTCGGAGAGTTGTCTCCCATTTCTCCTGAATTTCTGGGTTTTCTGAGGCCTCAGCTGTCTCTTCTGACTCTCTCTGTCATCACCGCTTTCTCCTCTTTCTCATGATTATCTACGATTTCTTCGTTGACTTCTGATTTTGCTTAATTTCCGCGTTTTATGCGTTCCCTGCTGTTTGTCACGATTCTGAGTGTGTACTTCATTGTCTCCGCTTCCTCTTGGATTGCTGCGTTTTTTGCGTTGTCTGCTCCCTCTTCTGACTCTCTGTTTCATCAGCGCATTGTCCACTTTCTCATGATGCTCTGCGTTTCCTTCGTAGTTTTCTGATTTTGCTTAATTTCTGCGTTTTATACTCTCCCCGCTGTATCTTGTCTCTTTCTCTAGTCGGAGCGTTGTCTCCCATTTCTCCTGAATTTCTGCGTTTTCTGATGCCTCAGCTGTCTCTTCTGACTCTCTCTGTTATCACCGCTTTCTCCTCTTTCTCATGATTATCTACGATTTCTTCTTTGACTTCTGATTTTGCTTAATTTCCGCGTTTTATGCGTTCCCTTCTCTTTGTCTCGATTCTGAGTGTGTACTCCATTGTCTCCGCATCCTCTTGGATTTCTACGTTTTTTGCGTTGTCTGCTCCCTCTTCTGACACTCTGCTTTATCAGCGCACTCTCCACTTTCTTATGATGCTCTGCGTTTCCTTCGTAGTTTTCTAATTTTGCTTAATTTCTGCGTTTTATACTCTCCCCGCTGTATCTTTTCTCTTTCTCTATTCCGAGCGTTGTCTCACATTTCTCCTGAATTTCTGTGTTTTCTGAGGCCTCAGCTGTCTGTACGGACTCTCTGTTATCACCGCTTTCTCCTCTTTCTCATGATTATCTACGATTTCTTCGTTGACTTCTGATTTTGCTTAATTTCCGCGTTTTATGCGTTCCCTGCTGTTTGTCTCGATTCTGAGTGTGTACTTCACTGTCTCCGCTTCCTCTTGGATTTCTGCGTTTTTTGCGTTGTCTACTCCCTCTTCTGACACTCTGCTTTATCACCGCACTCTCCATTTTCTCATGATGCTCTGCGTTTCCTTCGTAGTTTTCCGATTTTGCTTAATTTCTGCGTTTTATACTCTCCCCGCTATATCTTGTCTCTTTCTCTACTCGGAGCGTTGTCTCCCATTTCTCCTGAATTTCTGCGTTTTCTGGGGTCTCAGCTGTCTCTTCTGACTCTCTGTTTTATCAGTGCATTCTCCACTTTCTCATGATGCTCTGCGTTTCCCTCGTAGTATTCTGATTTTGCTTAATTTCTGCGTTTTATACTCTCCCTGCTGTTTCTTGTCTTTTTCTATAGTCGGAGCGTTGTCTCCCATTTCTCCTGAATTTCTGCGTTTTCTGAGGCCTCAGCTGTCTGTTCGTAGTCTCTCTGTTATCACCGTTTTCCCCTCTTTCTCATGATTATCTACGATTTCTTCGTTGACTTCTGATTGTGCTTAATTTCCGCGTTATATGCGTTCCCTGCTGTTTGTCTCGATTCTGAGTGTGTACTTCATTGTCTCCGCTTCCTCTTGGATTTCTGCGTTTTTTGTGTTGTCTGCTCCCTCTTCTGACTCTCTGTTTTATCAGCGCATTCTCCCCTTTCTCAGGATGCTCTGCGTTTCCTTCGTAGTTTTCTGATTTTGCTTAATTTCTGCATTTTATACTCTCCCCACTGTATCTGGTCTCTTTCTCTGGTCGGAGCGTTGTCTCCAATTTCTCCTGAATTTCTGCGTTTTCTGGGGTCTCAGCTGTCTCTTCTGACTCTCTGTTTTATCAGCGCATTCTCCCCTTTCTCATGATGCTCTGCGTTTCCTTCGTAGTATACTGATTTTGCTTAATTTCTGCGTTTTATAGACTGCCAGCTGTTTCTGGTCTCTTTCTCTAGTCGGAGCGTTGTCTCCCATTTCTCCTGAATTTCTGCGTTTTCTAAGGCCTTAGCTGGCTCTTCTGACTCTCTCTGTCATCACCGCTTTCTCCTCTTTCTCATGATTATCTACGATTTCTTCGTTGACTTCTGATTTTGCTTAATTTCCGGGTTATATGCGTTCCCTGCTGTTTGCCTGGATTCTGAGTGTTTACTTCTTGTCTCGGCTTCCTCTTGGATTTCTGCGCGTTTTGCGTTGTCTGCTCCCTCTTTTGACTCTGTTTTATCAGCGCATTCTCCCCTTTCTCATGATGCTCTGTGTTTCCTTCGTAGTTTTCTGATTTTGCTTAATTTCTGCGTTTTATACTCTACCCTCTGTATCTTGTCTCTTTCTCTGGTCGGAGCGTTGTCTCCAATATCTCCTGAATTTCTGCGTTTCTGGGGTCTCAGCTGTCTTTTCTGACTCTCTGTTTTATAAGCGCATTCTCCCCTTTCTCATGATGCTCTGCGTTTCCTTCGTAGTTTTCTCTTTTTGCTTAATTTCTGCGTTTTATAGTCTGCCAGCTGTTTCTTGTCTCTTTCTCTAGTCGGAGCGTTGTCTCCCATTTCTCCTGAATTTCTGCGTTTCCTGAGGCCTCTGCTGTCTCTTCTGACTCTCTCTGTTATCACCGCTTTCTCCTCTTTCTCATGATTATCTACGATTTCTTCTTTAACTTTTGATTTTGCTTAATTTCCGCGTTTTATCCATTCCCTGCTGTTAGCCTCGATTCTGAGTGTGTACTTCATTGTCTCCGCTTCCTCTTGGATTTCTGCGTTTTTTGCGTTGTCTGCTCCCTCTTCTGACTCTCTGGTTTATCAGCGCATTCTCCACTTTCTCATGATGCTCTGCGTTTCCTTCGTAGTTTTCTGTTTTTCCTTAATTTCTGCGTTTTATATTCTGCCAGCTCTTTCTTGTCTCTTTTTCTAGTCGGAGCGTTGTCTCCCATTTCTCCTGAATTTCTGCGTTTTCTGAGGCCTCAGCTGTCTCTTCTGACTCTCTCTGTTATCACCGCTTTCTCCTCTTTCTCATGATTATCTACGATTTCTTCTTTGACTTCTGATTTTGCTTAATTTCCGCGTTTTATGCGTTCCTTGCTCTTTGTCTCGATTCTGAGTGTGTACTTCACTGTCTCCGCTTCCTCTTGGATTTCTGCGTTTTTTGCGTTGTCTGCTCCCTCTTCTGACACTCTGCTTTATCAGCGCACTCTCCACTTTCTCATGATGCTCTGCGTTTCCTTCGTAGTTTTCTGATTTTGCTTAATTTCTGCCTTTTATACTCTCCCCGCTGTTTCCTGCCTCGTTCTCTAGTCAGAGCTTTGGCTTTGTCTTCCATTTCTCCTGAATTTCTGCTTTTTCTGAGGCCTCAGCTGTCTGTACGGACTCTCTCTGTTATCACCGCTTTCTCCTCGTTCTCATGATTATCTACGATTTCTCCTTTGACCTCTGATTTTGCTTAATTTCCGCGTTTTATGCGTTCCCTGATCTTTGTCTCGATTCTGAGTGTGTACTTCACTGTCTCCGCTTCCTCTTGGATTTCTGCGTTTTTTGCGTTGTCTGCTCCCTCTTCTGACACTCTGCTTTATCAGCGCACTCTCCATTTTCTCATGATGCTCTGCGTTTCCTTCCTAGTTTTCTGATTTTGCTTAATTTCTGCGTTTTATACCTCTCTCCCCCCGCTGTATCTTGTCTTTTTCTCTATTCGGAGCGTTGTCTCCCATTTCTCCTGAATTTCTGCGTTTTCTGAGGTCTCAGCTGTCTCTTCTGACTCTCTGATTTATCAGCGCATTCTCCCCTTTCTCATGATGCTCTGCGTTTCCTTCGTAGTATTTTGATTTTGCTTAATTTTTGCGTTTTATAGTCTGCCAGCTGTTTCTGGTCTCTTTCTCTAGTCAGAGCGTTGTCTCCCATTTCTCCTGAATTTCTGCGTTTTCTGAGACCTCAGCTGTCTCTTCGTAGTCTCTCTGTTATCACTGCTTTCTCCTCTTTCTCATGATTATCTACGATTTCTTCCTTGACTTCTGATTTTGCTTAATTTCCGGGTTATATGCTTTCCCTGCAGTTTGCCTGGATTCTGATTGTGTACTTTATTGTCTCCGCTTCCTCTTGGATTTCTGCGTTTTTTGCGTTGTCTGCTCCCTCTTCTGACTCTCTGCTTTATCAGCGCATTCTCCACTTTCTCATGATGCTCTGCGTTTCCTTCGTAGTTTTCTGATTTTGCTTAATTTCTGCGTTTTATACTCTCCCCGCTATATCTTGTCTCTTTCTCTACTCGGAGCGTTGTCTCCCATTTCTCCTGAATTTCTGCGTTTTCTGGGGTCTCAGCTGTCTCTTCTGACTCTCTGTTTTATCAGCGCATTCTCCCTTTTCTCATGTTGCTCTGCGTTTCCTTCGTAGTATTCTGATTTTGCTTAATTTCTGCGTTTTATACTCTCCCTGCTCTTTCTTGTCTCTTTCTCTAGTCGGAGCGTTGTCTGCCATTTCTCCTGAATTTCTGCGTTTTCTGAGGCCTCAGCTGTCTGTTCGTAGTCTCTCTGTTATCACCGTTTTCTCCTCTTTCTCATGATTCTCTACGATTTCTTCGTTGACTTCTGATTGTGCTTAATTTCCGCGTTATATGCGTTCCGTGCTGTTTGTCTGGATTCTGAGTGTGTACTTCATTGTCTCCGCTTCCTCTTGATTTCTGCGTTTTTTTGCATTGTCTACTACCTCTTCTGACTCTCTGTTTTATCAGCGCATTCTCCACTTTCTCCTGATGCTCTGCGTTTCCTTCGTAGTTTTCTGATTTTGCTTAATTTCTGTGTTTTATACTCTCCCCGCTGTCTCTTGTCTTTTTCTCTAGTCGGAGCATTGTCTCCCATTTCTCCTGAATTTCTGAGTTTTCTGAGGCCCCAGCTGTCTCCTCTGACTCTCTCTGTTATCATCGCTTTCTCCTCTTTCTCATGATTATCTAAGATTTCTTCTTTGACTTCTGATTGTGCTTAATTTCCGCGTTATATGCGTTCCCTGCTGTTTGTCCCGATTCTGAGTGTGTACTTCATTGTCTCCGCTTCCTCTTGGATTTCTGCGTTTTTTGCCTTGTCTGCTCCCTCTTCTGACTGTCGGCTTTATCACCGCATTCTCCACTTTCTCATGATACTCTGCGTTTCCTTCGTAGTATTCTGATTTTGTTTAATTTCTGCGTTCTATAGTCTGCCAGCTGTTTCTTGTCTCTTTCTCTAGTCGGAGCGTTGTCTCCCATTTCTCCTGAATTTCTGCGTTTTCTGGGGTCTCAGCTGTCTCTTCTGACTCTGTTTTATCAGCTCATTCTCCCCTTTCTCATGATGCTCTGCGTTTCCTTCGTAGTATTCTGATTTTGCTTAATTTCTGCGTTTTATACTCTCCCCGCTGTTCCTTGTCTCTTTCTCTAGTCGGAGCGTTGTCTCCAATTTCTCCTGAATTTCTGCGTTTTCTGAGGCCTCAGCTGTCTCTTCTGACTCTCTCTGTTATCACCGCTTTCTCCTCTTTCTCATGATTATCTACGATTTCTTCTTTGACTTCTGATTTTGCTTAATTTCCGCGTTTTATGCGTTCCCTGCTCTTTGTCTCGATTCTGAGTGTGTACTTCACTGTCTCCGCTTCCTCTTGGATTTCTGCGTTTTTTGCGTTGTCTGCTCCCTCTTCTGACACTCTGCTTTATCAGCGCACTCTCCACTTTCTCATGATGCTCTGCGTTTCCTTCGTAGTTTTCTGATTTTGCTTAATTTCTGCGTTTTATACTCTCCCCGCTGTTTCCTGCCTCGTTCTCTAGTCAGAGCTTTGTCTTCCATTTCTCCTGAATTTCTGCGTTTTCTGAGGCCTCAGCTGTCTGTACGGACTCTCTCTGTTATCACCGCTTTCTCCTCGTTCTCATGATTATCTACGATTTCTTCTTTGACCTCTGATTTTGCTTAATTTCCGCGTTTTATGCGTTCCCTGCTGTTTGTCTCGATTCTGAGTGTGTACTTCCCTGTCTCCGCTTCCTCTTGGATTTCTGCGTTTTTTGCGTTGTCTGCTCCCTCTTCTGACACTCTGCTTTATCAGCGCACTCTCCATTTTCTCATGATGCTCTGCGTTTCCTTCGTAGTTTTCTGATTTTGCTTAATTTCTGCGTTTTATACTCTCCCCGCTATATCTTGTCTCTTTTTCTACTCGGAGCGTTGTCTCCCATTTCTCCTGAATTTCTGCGTTTTCTGGGGTCTCAGCTGTCTCTTCTGACTCTCTGTTTTATCAGCGTATTCTCCCCTTTCTCATGATGCTCTGCGTTTCCTTCGTAGTATTCTGATTTTGCTTAATTTCTGCGTTTTACACTCTCCCTGCTGTTTCTTGTCTCTTTCACTAGTCGGAGCGTTGTCTCCCATTTCTCCTGAATTTCTGCGTTTTCTGAGGCCTCAGCTGTCTGTTCATAGTCTCTCTGTTATCACCGTTTTCTCCTCTTTCTCATGATTCTCTACGATTTCTTCGTTGACTTCTGATTGTGCTTAATTTCCGCGTTATATGCGTTCCGTGCTGTTTGTCTGGATTCTGAGTGTGTACTTCATTGTCTCCGCTTCCTCTTGGATTTCTGCTTTTTTTGCATTGTCTGCTACCTCTTCTGACTCTCTGTTTTATCAGCGTATACTACACTTTCTCATGATGCTCTGCGTTTCCTTCGTAGTTTTCTGATTTTGCTTAATTTCTGCCTTTTATACTCTCCCCGCTGTATCTTGTCTCTTTCTATAGTCGGTGCGTTGTCTCCCATTTCTCCTGAATTTCTACGTTTTCTGAGGTCTCAGCTGTCTCTTCTGACTCTCTGATTTATCAGCGCATTCTCCCCTTTCTCATGATGCTCTGCGTTTCCTTCGTAGTTTCAGTTTTGGCTTAATTTCTGCGTTTTATAGTCTGGAGCTGTTTCTTGTCTCTTTCTCTAGTCGGAGCATTGTCTCCCATTTCTACTGAATTTCTGCGTTTTCTTAGGCCTCAGCTGTCTGTACGGACTCTCTCTGTTATCACCGCTTTCTCCTCTTTCTCATGATTATCTACGATTTCTTCTTTGACCTCTGATTTTGCTTAATTTCCGCGTTTTATGCGTTCCCTGCTGTTTGTCTCGATTCTGAGTGTGTACTTCACTGTCTCCGCTTCCTCTTGGATTTCTGCATTTTTTGCGTTGTCTACTCCCTCTTCTGACACTCTGCTTTATCAGCGCACTCTCCATTTTCTCATGATGCTCTGCGTTTCCTTCGTAGTTTTCTGATTTTGCTTAATTTCTGCGTTTTATACTCTCCCCGCTATATCTTGTCTCTTTCTCTACTCGGAGCGTTGTCTCCCATTTCTCCTGAATTTCTGCGTTTTCTGGGGTCTCAGCTGTCTCTTCTGACTCTCTGTTTTATCAGCGCATTCTCCCTTTTCTCATGTTGCTCTGCGTTTCCTTCGTAGTATTCTGATTTTGCTTAATTTCTGCGTTTTATACTCTCCCTGCTGTTTCTTGTCTCTTTCTCTAGTCGGAGCGTTGTCTCCCACTTCTCCTGAATTTCTACGTTTTCTGAGGCCTCAGCTGTTTGTTCGTAGTCTCTCTGTTATCACCGTTTTCTCCTCTTTCTCATGATTCTCTACGATTTCTTCGTTGACTTCTGATTGTGCTTAATTTCCGCGTTATATGCGTTCCGTGCTGTTTGTCTCGATTCTGAGAGTGTACTTCATTGTCTCCGCTTCCTCTTGGATTTCTGCGTTTTTTGCATTGTCTACTACCTCTTCTGACTCTCTGTTTTATCAGCGCATTCTCCACTTTCTCCTCATGCTCTGCGTTTCCTTCGTAGTTTTCTGATTTTGCTTAATTTCTGTGTTTTATACTCTCCCCGCTGTATCTTGTCTCTTTCTCTAGTCGGAGCGTTGTCTCCCATTTCTCCTGAATTTCTGCGTTTTCTGAGGCCTCAGCGGTCTCTTCTGACTCTCTCTGTTATCACCGCTTTCTCCTCTTTCTCATGATTATCTACGATTTCTTCTTTGGCTTCTGATTTTGCTTAATTTCCGCGTTTTATGAGTTCCCTTCTCTTTGTCTCGATTCTGAGTGTGGTCTTCATTGTCTCCGCTTCCTCTTGGATTTCTGCGTTTTTTGCGTTGTCTGCTCCCTCTTCTGACTCTCTGGTTTATCAACGCATTCTCCCCTTTCTCAGGATGCTCTGCGTTTCCTTCGTAGTATTCTGATTTTGCTTAATTTCTGCGTTTTATACTCTCCCCGCTGTTTCTTGTCTCTTTCTCTAGTCGGAGCGTTGTCTCCCATTTCTCCTGAATTTCTGCGTTTTCTGAGGCCTCAGCTGTCTGTTCGTAGTCTCTCTGTTATCACCGCTTTCTCCTCTTTCTCATGATTATCTACGATTTCTTCTTTGACTTCTGATTTTGCTTTATTTCCGCGTTTTATGCGTTCCCTGCTGTTTGTCTCAATTCTGAGTGTGTACTTCATTGTCTCCGCTTCCTCTTGGATTTCTGCGTTTTTTGCGTTGTCTGCTCCATCTTCTGACACTCTGCTTTATCAGCGCACTCTCCACTTTCTCATGATGCTCTGCGTTTCCTTCGTAGTTTTCTGATTTTGCTTAATTTCTGCGTTTTATACTCTCCCCGCTCTTATCTTGTCTCTTTCTCTATTCGGAGCGTTCTCTTCCATTTCTCCTGAATTTCTGCGTTTTCTGGGGTCTCAGCTGTCTCTTCTGACTCTGTGTTTTATCAGCGCATTCTCGCCTTTCTCAGGATGCTTTGCGTTTCCTTCGTAATATTTTGATTTTGCTTAATTTCTGCGTTTTATACACTCCCTGCTGTTTCTTGTCTCTTTCTCTATTCGGAGCGTTGTCTCCCATTTCTCCTGAATTTCTGCGTTTTCTGAGGCCTCAGCTGTCTGTTCGTAGTCTCTCTGTTATCACCGTTTTCTCCTCTTTTTCATGATTATCTACGATTTCTTCGTTGACTTCTGATTTTGCTTAATTTCCGCGTTATATGCGTTCCCTTCTGTTGTCTCGATTCTGAGTTTGTACTTCACTGTCTCTGCTTCCTCTTGGATTTCTGTATTTTTTGCGTTGTCTGCTTCCTCTTCTGACACTCTGCTTCATCAGCGCACTCTCCATTTTCTCATGATGCTCTGCGTTTCCTTCGTAGTTTTCTGTTTTTGCTTAATTTCTGCGTTTTATAGTCTGCCAGCTGTTTCTTGTCTCTTTCTCTAGTCGGAGCGTTGTCTCCCATTTCTCCTGAACTTCTGCGTTTTCTGAGGCCCCAGCTGTCTCCTCTGACTCTCTCTGTTATCACCGCTTTCTCCTCTTTCTCATGATTATCTAAGATTTCTTCTTTGACTTCTGATTTTGCTTAATTTCCGCGTTATATGCGTTCCGTGCTGTTTGTCTCGATTCTGAGAGTGTACTTCATTGTCTCCGCTTCCTCTTGGATTTCTGCGTTTTTTGCATTGTCTACTACGTCTTCTGACTCTCTGTTTTATCAGTGCATTCTCCACTTTCTCCTGATGCTCTGCGTTTCCTTCGTAGTTTTCTGATTTTGCTTAATTTCTGTGTTTTATACTCTCCCCGCTGTATCTTGTCTTTTTCTCTAGTCGGAGCGTTGTCTCCCATTTCTCCTGAATTTCTGCGTTTTCTGAGGCCTCAGCTGTCTCTTCTGACTCTCTCTGTTATCACCGCTTTCTCCTCTTTCTCATGATTATCTACGATTTCTTCTTTGACTTCTGATTTCGCTTAATTTCCGCGTTTTATGCGTTCCCTTCTCTTTGTCTCGATTCTGAGTGTGGTCTTCATTGTCTCCGCTTCCTCTTGGATTTCTGCGTTTTTTGCGTTGTCTGCTCCCTCTTCTGACTCTCTGTTTTATCAGCGCATTCTCCCCTTTCTCAGGATGCTCTGCGTTTCCTTCGTAGTATTCTGATTTTGCTTAATTTCTGCGTTTTATACTCTCCCCGCTGTTTCTACTCTCTTTCTCTAGTCGGAGCGTTGTCTCCCATTTCTCCGGAATTTCTGCGTTTTCTGAGGCCTCAGCTGTCTGTTCGTAGTCTCTCTGTTATCACCGCTTTCTCCTCTTTCTCATGATTATCTACGATTTCTTCTTTGACTTATGATTTTGCTTTATTTCCGCGTTTTATGCGTTCCCTGCTGTTTGTCTCGATTCTGAGTGTGTACTTCTTTGTCTCCGCTTCCTTTTCGATTTCTGCGTTTTTTGCGTTGTCTGCTCCCTCTTCTGACACTCTGCTTTATCAGCGCACGCTCCACTTTCTCATGATGCTCTGCGTTTCCTTCGTAGTTTTCTGTTTTTGCTTAGTTTCTGCGTTCTATAGTCTGCCAGCTGTTTCTTGTCTCTTTCTCTAGTCGGAGCGTTGTCTCCCATTTCTCCTGAATTTCTGCATTTTCTGGGGTCTCAGCTGTCTCTTCTGACTCTCTGTTTTATCAGCGCATTCTTCCCTTTCTCATGATGCTCTGCGTTTCCTTCGTAGTATTCTGATTTTGCTTAATTTCTGCGTTTAATACTCTCCCTGCTGTTTCTTGTCTCTTTCTCTAGTCGGAGCGTTGTCTCCCATTTCTCCTGAATTTCTGCATTTTCTGGGGTCTCAGCTGTCTCTTCTGACTCTCTGTTTTATCAGCGCATTCTTCCCTTTCTCATGATGCTCTGCGTTTCCTTCGTAGTATTCTGATTTTGCTTAATTTCTGCGTTTTATACTCTCCCTGCTGTTTCTTGTCTCTTTCTCTAGTCGGAGCGTTGTCTCCCATTTCTCCTGAATTTCTGCGTTTTCTGAGGCCTCAGCTGTCTCTTCTGACTCTCTCTGTTATCACCGCTTTCTCCTCTTTCTCATGATTATCTACGATTTCTTCTTTGACTTCTGATTTTGCTTAATTTCCGCGTTATATGCGTTCCCTGCTGTTTGTCCCGATTCTGAGGGTGTACTTCATTGTCTCCGCTTCCTCTTGGATTTCTGCGTTTTTTGCGTTGTCTGCTCCCTCTTCTGACTGTCGGCTTTATCAGCGCATTCTCCACTTTCTCATGATGCTCTGCGTTTCCTTCGTAGTTTTCTGTTTTTGCTTAATTTCTGCGTTCTATAGTCTGTCAGCTGTTTCTTGTCTCTTTCTCTAGTCGGAGCGTTGTCTCCCATTTCTCCTGAATTTCTGCGTTTTCTGAGGCCTCAGCTGTCTCTTCTGACTCTCTCTGTTATCACCGCTTTCTCCTCTTTCTCATGATTATCTACGATTTCTTCTTTGACTTCTGATTTTGCTTAATTTCCGCGTTTTATGCGTTCCCTGCTCTGTGTCTCGATTCTGAGTGTGTACTTCACTGTCTCCGCTTCCTCTTGGATTTCTGCGTTTTTTGCGTTGTCTGCTCCCTCTTCTGACACTCTGCTTTATCAGCGCATTCTCCACTTTCTCATGATGCTCTGCGTTTCCTTCGTAGTTTTCTGTTTTTGCTTAATTTCTGCGTTTTATACTCTCCCCGCTGTTTCTTGTCTCTTTCTCTAGTCGAAGCGTTGTCTCCAATTTCTCCTGAATTTCTGCGTTTTTTGAGGCCTCACCTGTCTGTTCGTAGTCTCTATGTTATCAACGCTTTCTCCTCTTTCTCATGATTATCTACGATTTCCTCTTTGACTTCTGATTTTGCTTAATTTCCGCGTTTCATGCGTTCCGTGCTGTTTGTCTGGATTCTGAGTGTGTACTTCATTGTCTCCGCTTCCTCTTGGATTTCTGCTTTTTTTACATTGTCTGCTACCTCTTCTGACTCTCTGTTTTATCAGCGCATTCTCCACTTTCTCATGATGCTCTGCGTTTCCTTCGTAGTTTTCTGATTTTGCTTAATTTCTGCCTTTTAAACTCTCCCCGCTGTATCTTGTCTCTTTCTATAGTCGGTGCGTTGTCTCCCATTTCTCCTGAATTTCTGCGTTTTCTGGTGTCTCAGCTGGCTCTTCTGACTCTCTGTTTTATCAGCGCATTCTCCCCTTTCTCATGATGCTCTGCGTTTCCTTCGTAGTATTCTGATTTTGCTTAATTTCTGCGTTTTATACTCTCCCTGCTGTTTCTTGTCTCTTTCTCTAGTCGGAGCGTTGTCTACCATTTCTCCTGAATTTCTGCGTTTTCTGAGGCCTCAGCTGTCTGTTTGTACTCTCTCTGTTATCACTGCTTTCTCCTCTTTCTCATAATTATCTACGATTTCTTCGTTGACTTCTGATTTTGCTTAATTTCCGCGTTATATGCGTTTCCTGCTGTTTTTCTCGATTCTGAGTGTGTACCGCATTGTCTCCGCATCCTCTTGGATTTCTGCATTTTTTGCGTTGTCTGCTCCCTCTTCTGACACTCTGCTTTATCAGCGCACTCTCCACTTTCTCATGATGCTCTGCGTTTCCTTTGTAGTTTTCTAATTTTGCTTAATTTCTGCGTTTTATACTCTCCCTGCTGTATCTTGTCTCTTTCTCTATTCGGAGCGTTGTCTCCCATTTCTCCTGAATTTCTGCGTTTTCTGGGGTCTCAGCTGTCTCTTCTGACTCTCTGTTTTATCAGCGCATTCTCCCCTTTCTCATGATGCTCTGCGTTTCCTTCGTAGTATACTGATTTTGCTTAATTTCTGCGTTTTATAGACTGCCAGCTGTTTCTGGTCTCTTTCTCTAGTCGGAGCGTTGTCTCCCATTTCTCCTGAATTTCTGCGTTTTCCATGGCCTCAGCTGACTCTTCTGACTCTCTCTGTCATCACCGCTTTCTCCTCTTTCTCATGATTATCTACGATTTCTTCGTTGACTTCTGATTTTGCTTAATTTCCGGGTTATATGCGTTCCCTGCTGTTTGCCTGGATTCTGAGTGTGTACTTCATTGTCTCGGCTTCCTCTTGGATTTCTGCGCGTTTTGCGTTGTCTGCTCCCTCTTCTGACTCTCTGTTTTATCAGCGCATTCTCCCCTTTCTCATGATGCTCTGTGTTTCCTTCGTAGTTTTCTGATTTTGCTTAAGTTCTGCGTTTTATACTCTACCCTCTGTATCTTGTCTCTTTCTCTGGTCGGAGCGTTGTCTCCAATATCTCCTGAATGTCTGCGTTTCTGGGGTCTCAGCTGTCTATTCTGACTCTCTGTTTTTATCAGCGCATTCTCCCCTTTCTCATAATGCTCTGCGTTTCCTTCGTAGTATTCTGATTTTGCTTAATTTCTGCGTTTTATAGACTGCCAGCTGTTTCTTGTCTCTTTCTCTATTCGGAGAGTTGTCTCCCATTTCTCCTGAATTTCTGGGTTTTCTGAGGCCTCAGCTGTCTCTTCTGACTCTCTCTGTCATCACCGCTTTCTCCTCTTTCTCATGATTATCTACGATTTCTTCGTTGACTTCTGATTTTGCTTAATTTCCGCGTTTTATGCGTTCCCTGCTGTTTGTCACGATTCTGAGTGTGTACTTCATTGTCTCCGCTTCCTCTTGGATTGCTGCGTTTTTTGCGTTGTCTGCTCCCTCTTCTGACTCTCTGTTTCATCAGCGCATTCTCCACTTTCTCATGATGATCTGTGTTTCCTTCGTAGTTTTCTGATTTTGCTTAATTTCTGCGTTTTATACTCTCCCCGCTGTATCTTGTCTCTTTCTCTAGTCGGAGCGTTGTCTCCCATTTCTCCTGAATTTCTGCGTTTTCTGATGCCTCAGCTGTCTCTTCTGACTCTCTCTGTTATCACCGCTTTCTCCTCTTTCTCATGATTATCTACGATTTCTTCTTTGACTTCTGATTTCGCTTAATTTCCGCGTTTTATGCGTTCCCTTCTCTTTGTCTCGATTCTGAGTGTGGTCTTCATTGTCTCCGCTTCCTCTTGGATTTCTGCGTTTTTTGCGTTGTCTGCTCCCTCTTCTGACTCTCTGTTTTATCAGCGCATTCTCCCCTTTCTCAGGATGCTCTGCGTTTCCTTCGTAGTATTCTGATTTTGCTTAATTTCTGCGTTTTATACTCTCCCCGCTGTTTCTACTCTCTTTCTCTAGTCGGAGCGTTGTCTCCCATTTCTCCGGAATTTCTGCGTTTTCTGAGGCCTCAGCTGTCTGTTCGTAGTCTCTCTGTTATCACCGCTTTCTCCTCTTTCTCATGATTATCTACGATTTCTTCTTTGACTTATGATTTTGCTTTATTTCCGCGTTTTATGCGTTCCCTGCTGTTTGTCTCGATTCTGAGTGTGTACTTCTTTGTCTCCGCTTCCTTTTCGATTTCTGCGTTTTTTGCGTTGTCTGCTCCCTCTTCTGACACTCTGCTTTATCAGCGCACGCTCCACTTTCTCATGATGCTCTGCGTTTCCTTCGTAGTTTTCTGTTTTTGCTTAGTTTCTGCGTTCTATAGTCTGCCAGCTGTTTCTTGTCTCTTTCTCTAGTCGGAGCGTTGTCTCCCATTTCTCCTGAATTTCTGCATTTTCTGGGGTCTCAGCTGTCTCTTCTGACTCTCTGTTTTATCAGCGCATTCTTCCCTTTCTCATGATGCTCTGCGTTTCCTTCGTAGTATTCTGATTTTGCTTAATTTCTGCGTTTAATACTCTCCCTGCTGTTTCTTGTCTCTTTCTCTAGTCGGAGCGTTGTCTCCCATTTCTCCTGAATTTCTGCATTTTCTGGGGTCTCAGCTGTCTCTTCTGACTCTCTGTTTTATCAGCGCATTCTTCCCTTTCTCATGATGCTCTGCGTTTCCTTCGTAGTATTCTGATTTTGCTTAATTTCTGCGTTTTATACTCTCCCTGCTGTTTCTTGTCTCTTTCTCTAGTCGGAGCGTTGTCTCCCATTTCTCCTGAATTTCTGCGTTTTCTGAGGCCTCAGCTGTCTCTTCTGACTCTCTCTGTTATCACCGCTTTCTCCTCTTTCTCATGATTATCTACGATTTCTTCTTTGACTTCTGATTTTGCTTAATTTCCGCGTTATATGCGTTCCCTGCTGTTTGTCCCGATTCTGAGGGTGTACTTCATTGTCTCCGCTTCCTCTTGGATTTCTGCGTTTTTTGCGTTGTCTGCTCCCTCTTCTGACTGTCGGCTTTATCAGCGCATTCTCCACTTTCTCATGATGCTCTGCGTTTCCTTCGTAGTTTTCTGTTTTTGCTTAATTTCTGCGTTCTATAGTCTGTCAGCTGTTTCTTGTCTCTTTCTCTAGTCGGAGCGTTGTCTCCCATTTCTCCTGAATTTCTGCGTTTTCTGAGGCCTCAGCTGTCTCTTCTGACTCTCTCTGTTATCACCGCTTTCTCCTCTTTCTCATGATTATCTACGATTTCTTCTTTGACTTCTGATTTTGCTTAATTTCCGCGTTTTATGCGTTCCCTGCTCTGTGTCTCGATTCTGAGTGTGTACTTCACTGTCTCCGCTTCCTCTTGGATTTCTGCGTTTTTTGCGTTGTCTGCTCCCTCTTCTGACACTCTGCTTTATCAGCGCATTCTCCACTTTCTCATGATGCTCTGCGTTTCCTTCGTGGTTTTGTGATTTTGCTTAATTTCTGCGTTTTATACTCTCCCCGCTGTTTCTTGTCTCTTTCTCTAGTCGAGGCGTTGTCTATAATTTCTCCTGAATTTCTCCGTTTTCAGAGGCCTCAGCTGTCTGTTCGTAGTCTCTATGTTATCAACGCTTTCTCCTCTTTCTCATGATTATCTACGATTTCCTCTTTGACTTCTGATTTTGCTTAATTTCCGCGTTTCATGCGTTCCGTGCTGTTTGTCTGGATTCTGAGTGTGTACTTCATTGTCTCCGCTTCCTCTTGGATTTCTGCTTTTTTTACATTGTCTGCTACCTCTTCTGACTCTCTGTTTTATCAGCGCATTCTCCACTTTCTCATGATGCTCTGCGTTTCCTTCGTAGTTTTCTGATTTTGCTTAATTTCTGCCTTTTAAACTCTCCCCGCTGTATCTTGTCTCTTTCTATAGTCGGTGCGTTGTCTCCCATTTCTCCTGAATTTCTGCGTTTTCTGGTGTCTCAGCT
Source organism: Tadarida brasiliensis (assembly GCA_030848825.1). NCBI lineage: Eukaryota > Metazoa > Chordata > Mammalia > Chiroptera > Molossidae > Tadarida > Tadarida brasiliensis. Next base: position 23,719 of record JAUMIU010000055.1, on the reverse strand, counting down.
GGCTCTTCTGACTCTCTGTTTTATCAGCGCATTCTCCCCTTTCTCATGATGCTCTGCGTTTCCTTCGTAGTATTCTGATTTTGCTTAATTTCTGCGTTTTATACTCTCCCTGCTGTTTCTTGTCTCTTTCTCTAGTCGGAGCGTTGTCTACCATTTCTCCTGAATTTCTGCGTTTTCTGAGGCCTCAGCTGTCTGTTTGTACTCTCTCTGTTATCACTGCTTTCTCCTCTTTCTCATAATTATCTACGATTTCTTCGTTGACTTCTGATTTTGCTTAATTTCCGCGTTATATGCGTTTCCTGCTGTTTTTCTCGATTCTGAGTGTGTACCGCATTGTCTCCGCATCCTCTTGGATTTCTGCATTTTTTGCGTTGTCTGCTCCCTCTTCTGACACTCTGCTTTATCAGCGCACTCTCCACTTTCTCATGATGCTCTGCGTTTCCTTCGTAGTTTTCTGATTTTGCTTAATTTCTGCGTTTTATACTCTCCCCGCTGTATCTTGTCTCTTTCTCTATTCGGAGCGTTGTCTCCCATTTCTCCTGAATTTCTGCGTTTTCTGGGGTCTCAGCTGTCTCTTCTGACTCTCTGTTTTATCAGCGCATTCTCCCCTTTCTCATGATGCTCTGCGTTTCCTTCGTAGTATACTGATTTTGCTTAATTTCTGCGTTTTATAGACTGCCAGCTGTTTCTGGTCTCTTTCTCTAGTCGGAGCGTTGTCTCCCATTTCTCCTGAATTTCTGCGTTTTCCATGGCCTCAGCTGACTCTTCTGACTCTCTCTGTCATCACCGCTTTCTCCTCTTTCTCATGATTATCTACGATTTCTTCGTTGACTTCTGATTTTGCTTAATTTCCGGGTTATATGCGTTCCCTGCTGTTTGCCTGGATTCTGAGTGTGTACTTCATTGTCTCGGCTTCCTCTTGGATTTCTGCGCGTTTTGCGTTGTCTGCTCCCTCTTCTGACTCTCTGTTTTATCAGCGCATTCTCCCCTTTCTCATGATGCTCTGTGTTTCCTTCGTAGTTTTCTGATTTTGCTTAAGTTCTGCGTTTTATACTCTACCCTCTGTATCTTGTCTCTTTCTCTGGTCGGAGCGTTGTCTCCAATATCTCCTGAATGTCTGCGTTTCTGGGGTCTCAGCTGTCTATTCTGACTCTCTGTTTTTATCAGCGCATTCTCCCCTTTCTCATAATGCTCTGCGTTTCCTTCGTAGTATTCTGATTTTGCTTAATTTCTGCGTTTTATAGACTGCCAGCTGTTTCTTGTCTCTTTCTCTATTCGGAGAGTTGTCTCCCATTTCTCCTGAATTTCTGTGATTTCTGAGGCCTCAGCTGTCTCTTCTGACTCTCTCTGTTATCACCGCTTTCTCCTCTTTCTCATGATTATCTACGATTTCTTCGTTGACTTCTGATTTTGCTTAATTTCCGCGTTTTATGCGTTCCCTGCTGTTTGTCTTCATTCTGAGTGTGTACTTCATTGTCTCCGCTTCCTCTTGGATATCTGCGTTTTTTGCGTTGTCTGCTCCCTCTTCTGACTCTCTGTTTCATCAGCGCATTGTCCACTTTCTCATGATGCTCTGCGTTTCCTTCGTAGTTTTCTGATTTTGCTTAATTTCTGCGTTTTATACTCTCCCCGCTGTATCTTGTCTCTTTCTCTAGTCGGAGCGTTGTCTCCCATTTCTCCTGAATTTCTGCGTTTTCTGAGATCTCAGCTGTCTCTTCTGACTCTCTCTGTTATCACCGCTTTCTCCTCTTTCTCATGATTATCTACGATTTCTTCTTTGACTTCTGATTTTGCTTAATTTCCGCGTTTTATGCGTTCCCTTCTCTTTGTCTCGATTCTGAGTGTGTACTCCATTGTCTCCGCATCCTCTTGGATTTCTACGTTTTTTGCGTTGTCTGCTCCCTCTTCTGACACTCTGCTTTATCAGCGCACTCTCCACTTTCTTATGATGCTCTGCGTTTCCTTCGTAGTTTTCTAATTTTGCTTAATTTCTGCGTTTTATACTCTCCCCGCTGTATCTTTTCTCTTTCTCTATTCCGAGCGTTGTCTCACATTTCTCCTGAATTTCTGTGTTTTCTGAGGCCTCAGCTGTCTGTACGGACTCTCTGTTATCACCGCTTTCTCCTCTTTCTCATGATTATCTACGATTTCTTCGTTGACTTCTGATTTTGCTTAATTTCCGCGTTTTATGCGTTCCCTGCTGTTTGTCTCGATTCTGAGTGTGTACTTCACTGTCTCCGCTTCCTCTTGGATTTCTGCGTTTTTTGCGTTGTCTACTCCCTCTTCTGACACTCTGCTTTATCACTGCACTCTCCATTTTCTCATGATGCTCTGCGTTTCCTTCGTAGTTTTCCGATTTTGCTTAATTTCTGCGTTTTATACTCTCCCCGCTATATCTTGTCTCTTTCTCTACTCGGAGCGTTGTCTCCCATTTCTCCTGAATTTCTGCGTTTTCTGGGGTCTCAGCTGTCTCTTCTGACTCTCTGTTTTATCAGTGCATTCTCCACTTTCTCATGATGCTCTGCGTTTCCCTCGTAGTATTCTGATTTTGCTTAATTTCTGCGTTTTATACTCTCCCTGCTGTTTCTTGTCTTTTTCTATAGTCGGAGCGTTGTCTCCCATTTCTCCTGAATTTCTGCGTTTTCTGAGGCCTCAGCTGTCTGTTCGTAGTCTCTCTGTTATCACCGTTTTCCCCTCTTTCTCATGATTATCTACGATTTCTTCGTTGACTTCTGATTGTGCTTAATTTCCGCGTTATATGCGTTCCCTGCTGTTTGTCTCGATTCTGAGTGTGTACTTCATTGTCTCCGCTTCCTCTTGGATTTCTGCGTTTTTTGTGTTGTCTGCTCCCTCTTCTGACTCTCTGTTTTATCAGCGCATTCTCCCCTTTCTCAGGATGCTCTGCGTTTCCTTCGTAGTTTTCTGATTTTGCTTAATTTCTGCATTTTATACTCTCCCCACTGTATCTGGTCTCTTTCTCTGGTCGGAGCGTTGTCTCCAATTTCTCCTGAATTTCTGCATTTTCTGGGGTCTCAGCTGTCTCTTCTGACTCTCTGTTTTATCAGCGCATTCTCCCCTTTCTCATGATGCTCTGCGTTTCCTTCGTAGTATACTGATTTTGCTTAATTTCTGCGTTTTATAGACTGCCAGCTGTTTCTGGTCTCTTTCTCTAGTCGGAGCGTTGTCTCCCATTTCTCCTGAATTTCTGCGTTTTCTAAGGCCTTAGCTGACTCTTCTGACTCTCTCTGTCATCACCGCTTTCTCCTCTTTCTCATGATTATCTACGATTTCTTCGTTGACTTCTGATTTTGCTTAATTTCCGGGTTATATGCGTTCCCTGCTGTTTGCCTGGATTCTGAGTGTTTACTTCTTGTCTCGGCTTCCTCTTGGATTTCTGCGCGTTTTGCATTGTCTGCTCCCTCTTTTGACTCTGTTTTATCAGCGCATTCTCCCCTTTCTCATGATGCTCTGTGTTTCCTTCGTAGTTTTCTGATTTTGCTTAATTTCTGCGTTTTATACTCTACCCTCTGTATCTTGTCTCTTTCTCTGGTCGGAGCGTTGTCTCCAATATCTCCTGAATTTCTGCGTTTCTGGGGTCTCAGCTGTCTTTTCTGACTCTCTGTTTTATAAGCGCATTCTCCCCTTTCTCATGATGCTCTGCGTTTCCTTCGTAGTTTTCTCTTTTTGCTTAATTTCTGCGTTTTATAGTCTGCCAGCTGTTTCTTGTCTCTTTCTCTAGTCGGAGCGTTGTCTCCCATTTCTCCTGAATTTCTGCGTTTTCTGAGGCCTCTGCTGTCTCTTCTGACTCTCTCTGTTATCACCGCTTTCTCCTCTTTCTCATGATTATCTACGATTTCTTCTTTAACTTTTGATTTTGCTTAATTTCCGCGTTTTATCCATTCCCTGCTGTTTGCCTCGATTCTGAGTGTGTACTTCATTGTCTCCGCTTCCTCTTGGATTTCTGCGTTTTTTGCGTTGTCTGCTCCCTCTTCTGACTCTCTGGTTTATCAGCGCATTCTCCACTTTCTCATGATGCTCTGCGTTTCCTTCGTAGTTTTCTGTTTTTCCTTAATTTCTGCGTTTTATATTCTGCCAGCTCTTTCTTGTCTCTTTTTCTAGTCGGAGCGTTGTCTCCCATTTCTCCTGAATTTCTGCGTTTTCTGAGGCCTCAGCTGTCTCTTCTGACTCTCTCTGTTATCACCGCTTTCTCCTCTTTCTCATGATTATCTACGATTTCTTCTTTGACTTCTGATTTTGCTTAATTTCCGCGTTTTATGCGTTCCTTGCTCTTTGTCTCGATTCTGAGTGTGTACTTCACTGTCTCCGCTTCCTCTTGGATTTCTGAGTTTTTTGCGTTGTCTGCTCCCTCTTCTGACACTCTGCTTTATCAGCGCACTCTCCACTTTCTCATGATGCTCTGCGTTTCCTTCGTAGTTTTCTGATTTTGCTTAATTTCTGCCTTTTATACTCTCCCCGCTGTTTCCTGCCTCGTTCTCTAGTCAGAGCTTTGTCTTCCATTTCTCCTGAATTTCTGCTTTTTCTGAGGCCTCAGCTGTCTGTACGGACTCTCTCTGTTATCACCGCTTTCTCCTCGTTCTCATGATTATCTACGATTTCTTCTTTCACCTCTGATTTTGCTTAATTTCCGCGTTTTATGCGTTCCCTGCTGTTTGTCTCGATTCTGAGTGTGTACTTCACTGTCTCCGCTTCCTCTTGGATTTCTGCGTTTTTTGCGTTGTCTGCTCCCTCTTCTGACACTCTGCTTTATCAGCGCACTCTCCATTTTCTCATGATGCTCTGCGTTTCCTTCGTAGTTTTCTGATTTTGCTTAATTTCTGCGTTTTATACTCTCCCCGCTATATCTTGTCTCTTTTTCTACTCGGAGCGTTGTCTCCCATTTCTCCTGAATTTCTGCGTTTTCTGGGGTCTCAGCTGTCTCTTCTGACTCTCTGTTTTATCAGCGTATTCTCCCCTTTCTCATGATGCTCTGCGTTTCCTTCGTAGTATTCTGATTTTGCTTAATTTCTGCGTTTTACACTCTCCCTGCTGTTTCTTGTCTCTTTCACTAGTCGGAGCGTTGTCTCCCATTTCTCCTGAATTTCTGCGTTTTCTGAGGCCTCAGCTGTCTCTTCTGACTCTCTCTGTTATCACCGCTTTCTCCTCTTTCTCATGATTATCTACGATTTCCTCTTTGACTTCTGATTGTGCTTAATTTCCGCGTTATATGCGTTCCGTGCTGTTTGTCTGGATTCTGAGTGTGTACTTCATTGTCTCCGCTTCCTCTTGGATTTCTGCTTTTTTTGCATTGTCTGCTACCTCTTCTGACTCTCTGTTTTATCAGCGTATACTACACTTTCTCATGATGCTCTGCGTTTCCTTCGTAGTTTTCTGATTTTGCTTAATTTCTGCCTTTTATACTCTCCCCGCTGTATCTTGTCTCTTTCTATAGTCGGTGCGTTGTCTCCCATTTCTCCTGAATTTCTACGTTTTCTGAGGTCTCAGCTGTCTCTTCTGACTCTCTGATTTATCAGCGCATTCTCCCCTTTCTCATGATGCTCTGCGTTTCCTTCGTAGTTTCAGTTTTGGCTTAATTTCTGCGTTTTATAGTCTGGAGCTGTTTCTTGTCTCTTTCTCTAGTCGGAGCATTGTCTCCCATTTCTCCTGAATTTCTGCGTTTTCTTAGGCCTCAGCTGTCTGTACGGACTCTCTCTGTTATCACCGCTTTCTCCTCTTTCTCATGATTATGTACGATTTCTTCTTTGACCTTTGATTTTGCTTAATTTCCGCGTTTTATGCGTTCCCTGCTGTTTGTCTCGATTCTGAGTGTGTACTTCACTGTCTCCGCTTCCTCTTGGATTTCTGCATTTTTTGCGTTGTCTACTCCCTCTTCTGACACTCTGCTTTATCAGCGCACTCTCCATTTTCTCATGATGCTCTGCGTTTCCTTCGTAGTTTTCTGATTTTGCTTAATTTCTGCGTTTTATACTCTCCCCGCTATATCTTGTCTCTTTCTCTACTCGGAGCGTTGTCTCCCATTTCTCCTGAATTTCTGCGTTTTCTGGGGTCTCAGCTGTCTCTTCTGACTCTCTGTTTTATCAGCGCATTCTCCCCTTTCTCATGATGCTCTGCGTTTCCTTCGTAGTATTCTGATTTTGCTTAATTTCTGCGTTTTATACTCTCCCTGCTGTTTCTTGTCTCTTTCTCTAGTCGGAGCGTTGTCTCCCATTTCTCCTGAATTTCTACGTTTTCTGAGGCCTCAGCTGTTTGTTCGTAGTCTCTCTGTTATCACCGTTTTCTCCTCTTTCTCATGATTCTCTACGATTTCTTCGTTGACTTCTGATTGTGCTTAATTTCCGCGTTATATGCGTTCCGTGCTGTTTGTCTCGATTCTGAGAGTGTACTTCATTGTCTCCGCTTCCTCTTGGATTTCTGCGTTTTTTGCATTGTCTACTACCTCTTCTGACTCTCTGTTTTATCAGCGCATTCTCCACTTTCTCCTCATGCTCTGCGTTTCCTTCGTAGTTTTCTGATTTTGCTTAATTTCTGTGTTTTATACTCTCCCCGCTGTATCTTGTCTCTTTCTCTAGTCGGAGCGTTGTCTCCCATTTCTCCTGAATTTCTGCGTTTTCTGAGGCCTCAGCGGTCTCTTCTGACTCTCTCTGTTATCACCGCTTTCTCCTCTTTCTCATGATTATCTACGATTTCTTCTTTGGCTTCTGATTTTGCTTAATTTCCGCGTTTTATGAGTTCCCTTCTCTTTGTCTCGATTCTGAGTGTGGTCTTCATTGTCTCCGCTTCCTCTTGGATTTCTGCTTTTTTTGCGTTGTCTGCTCCCTCTTCTGACTCTCTGGTTTATCAACGCATTCTCCCCTTTCTCAGGATGCTCTGCGTTTCCTTCGTAGTATTCTGATTTTGCTTAATTTCTGCGTTTTATACTCTCCCCGCTGTTTCTAGTCTCTTTCTCTAGTCGGAGCGTTGTCTCCCATTTCTCCGGAAATTCTGCGTTTTCTGAGGCCTCAGCTGTCTGTTCGTAGTCTCTCTGTTATCACCGCTTTCTCCTCTTTCTCATGATTATCTACGATTTCTTCTTTGACTTCTGATTTTGCTTTATTTCCGCGTTTTATGCGTTCCCTGCTGTTTGTCTCAATTCTGAGTGTGTACTTCATTGTCTCCGCTTCCTCTTGGATTTCTGCGTTTTTTGCGTTGTCTGCTCCATCTTCTGACACTCTGCTTTATCAGCGCACTCTCCACTTTCTCATGATGCTCTGCGTTTCCTTCGTAGTTTTCTGATTTTGCTTAATTTCTGCGTTTTATACTCTCCCCGCTCTTATCTTGTCTCTTTCTCTATTCGGAGCGTTCTCTTCCATTTCTCCTGAATTTCTGCGTTTTCTGGGGTCTCAGCTGTCTCTTCTGACTCTGTGTTTTATCAGCGCATTCTCGCCTTTCTCAGGATGCTTTGCGTTTCCTTCGTAATATTTTGATTTTGCTTAATTTCTGCGTTTTATACACTCCCTGGTGTTTCTTGTCTCTTTCTCTATTCGGAGCGTTGTCTCCCATTTCTCCTGAATTTCTGCGTTTTCTGAGGCCTCAGCTGTCTGTTCGTAGTCTCTCTGTTATCACCGTTTTCTCCTCTTTTTCATGATTATCTACGATTTCTTCGTTGACTTCTGATTTTGCTTAATTTCCGCGTTATATGCGTTCCCTTCTGTTGTCTCGATTCTGAGTTTGTACTTCACTGTCTCTGCTTCCTCTTGGATTTCTGCATTTTTTGCGTTGTCTGCTTCCTCTTCTGACACTCTGCTTTATCAGCGCACTCTCCATTTTCTCATGATGCTCTGCGTTTCCTTCGTAGTTTTCTGTTTTTGCTTATTTTCTGCGTTTTATAGTCTGCCAGCTGTTTCTTGTCTCTTTCTCTAGTCGGAGCGTTGTCTCCCATTTCTCCTGAACTTCTGCGTTTTCTGAGGCCCCAGCTGTCTCCTCTGACTCTCTCTGTTATCACCGCTTTCTCCTCTTTCTCATGATTATCTAAGATTTCTTCTTTGACTTCTGATTGTGCTTAATTTCCGCGTTATATGCGTTCCGTGCTGTTTGTCTCGATTCTGAGAGTGTACTTCATTGTCTCCGCTTCCTCTTGGATTTCTGCGTTCTTTGCATTGTCTACTACGTCTTCTGACTCTCTGTTTTATCAGTGCATTCTCCACTTTCTCCTGATGCTCTGCGTTTCCTTCGTAGTTTTCTGATTTTGCTTAATTTCTGTGTTTTATACTCTCCCCGCTGTATCTTGTCTTTTTCTCTAGTCGGAGCGTTGTCTCCCATTTCTCCTGAATTTCTGCGTTTTCTGAGGCCTCAGCTGTCTCTTCTGACTCTCTCTGTTATCACCGCTTTCTCCTCTTTCTCATGATTATCTACGATTTCTTCTTTGACTTCTGATTTCGCTTAATTTCCGCGTTTTATGCGTTCCCTTCTCTTTGTCTCGATTCTGAGTGTGGTCTTCATTGTCTCCGCTTCCTCTTGGATTTCTGCGTTTTTTGCGTTGTCTGCTCCCTCTTCTGACTCTCTGTTTTATCAGCGCATTCTCCCCTTTCTCAGGATGCTCTGCGTTTCCTTCGTAGTATTCTGATTTTGCTTAATTTCTGCGTTTTATACTCTCCCCGCTGTTTCTACTCTCTTTCTCTAGTCGGAGCGTTGTCTCCCATTTCTCCGGAATTTCTGCGTTTTCTGAGGCCTCAGCTGTCTGTTCGTAGTCTCTCTGTTATCACCGCTTTCTCCTCTTTCTCATGATTATCTACGATTTCTTCTTTGACTTATGATTTTGCTTTATTTCCGCGTTTTATGCGTTCCCTGCTGTTTGTCTCGATTCTGAGTGTGTACTTCTTTGTCTCCGCTTCCTTTTCGATTTCTGCGTTTTTTGCGTTGTCTGCTCCCTCTTCTGACACTCTGCTTTATCAGCGCACGCTCCACTTTCTCATGATGCTCTGCGTTTCCTTCGTAGTTTTCTGTTTTTGCTTAGTTTCTGCGTTCTATAGTCTGCCAGCTGTTTCTTGTCTCTTTCTCTAGTCGGAGCGTTGTCTCCCATTTCTCCTGAATTTCTGCATTTTCTGGGGTCTCAGCTGTCTCTTCTGACTCTCTGTTTTATCAGCGCATTCTTCCCTTTCTCATGATGCTCTGCGTTTCCTTCGTAGTATTCTGATTTTGCTTAATTTCTGCGTTTAATACTCTCCCTGCTGTTTCTTGTCTCTTTCTCTAGTCGGAGCGTTGTCTCCCATTTCTCCTGAATTTCTGCATTTTCTGGGGTCTCAGCTGTCTCTTCTGACTCTCTGTTTTATCAGCGCATTCTCCCTTTTCTCATGTTGCTCTGCGTTTCCTTCGTAGTATTCTGATTTTGCTTAATTTCTGCGTTTTATACTCTCCCTGCTCTTTCTTGTCTCTTTCTCTAGTCGGAGCGTTGTCTGCCATTTCTCCTGAATTTCTGCGTTTTCTGAGGCCTCAGCTGTCTGTTCGTAGTCTCTCTGTTATCACCGTTTTCTCCTCTTTCTCATGATTCTCTACGATTTCTTCGTTGACTTCTGATTGTGCTTAATTTCCGCGTTATATGCGTTCCGTGCTGTTTGTCTGGATTCTGAGTGTGTACTTCATTGTCTCCGCTTCCTCTTGGATTTCTGCGTTTTTTGCATTGTCTACTACCTCTTCTGACTCTCTGTTTTATCAGCGCATTCTCCACTTTCTCCTGATGCTCTGCGTTTCCTTCGTAGTTTTCTGATTTTGCTTAATTTCTGTGTTTTATACTCTCCCCGCTGTCTCTTGTCTTTTTCTCTAGTCGGAGCATTGTCTCCAATTTCTCCTGAATTTCTGAGTTTTCTGAGGCCCCAGCTGTCTCCTCTGACTCTCTCTGTTATCATCGCTTTCTCCTCTTTCTCATGATTATCTAAGATTTCTTCTTTGACTTCTGATTGTGCTTAATTTCCGCGTTATATGCGTTCCCTGCTGTTTGTCCCGATTCTGAGTGTGTACTTCATTGTCTCCGCTTCCTCTTGGATTTCTGCGTTTTTTGCCTTGTCTGCTCCCTCTTCTGACTGTCGGCTTTATCACCGCATTCTCCACTTTCTCATGATACTCTGCGTTTCCTTCGTAGTATTCTGATTTTGCTTAATTTCTGCGTTCTATAGTCTGCCAGCTGTTTCTTGTCTCTTTCTCTAGTCGGAGCGTTGTCTCCCATTTCTCCTGAATTTCTGCGTTTTCTGGGGTCTCAGCTGTCTCTTCTGACTCTGTTTTATCAGCTCATTCTCCCCTTTCTCATGATGTTCTGCGTTTCCTTCGTAGTATTCTGATTTTGCTTAATTTCTGCGTTTTATACTCTCCCCGCTGTTCCTTGTCTCTTTCTCTAGTCGGAGCGTTGTCTCCAATTTCTCCTGAATTTCTGCGTTTTCTGAGGCCTCAGCTGTCTCTTCTGACTCTCTCTGTTATCACCGCTTTCTCCTCTTTCTCATGATTATCTACGATTTCTTCTTTGACTTCTGATTTTGCTTAATTTCCGCGTTTTATGCGTTCCCTGCTCTTTGTCTCGATTCTGAGTGTGTACTTCACTGTCTCCGCTTCCTCTTGGATTTCTGCGTTTTTTGCGTTGTCTGCTCCCTCTTCTGACACTCTGCTTTATCAGCGCACTCTCCACTTTCTCATGATGCTCTGCGTTTCCTTCGTAGTTTTCTGATTTTGCTTAATTTCTGCGTTTTATACTCTCCCCGCTGTTTCCTGCCTCGTTCTCTAGTCAGAGCTTTGTCTTCCATTTCTCCTGAATTTCTGCGTTTTCTGAGGCCTCAGCTGTCTGTACGGACTCTCTCTGTTATCACCGCTTTCTCCTCGTTCTCATGATTATCTACGATTTCTTCTTTGACCTCTGATTTTGCTTAATTTCCGCGTTTTATGCGTTCCCTGCTGTTTGTCTCGATTCTGAGTGTGTACTTCACTGTCTCCGCTTCCTCTTGGATTTCTGCGTTTTTTGCGTTGTCTGCTCCCTCTTCTGACACTCTGCTTTATCAGCGCACTCTCCATTTTCTCATGATGCTCTGCGTTTCCTTCGTAGTTTTCTGATTTTGCTTAATTTCTGCGTTTTATACTCTCCCCGCTATATCTTGTCTCTTTCTCTACTCGGAGCGTTGTCTCCCATTTCTCCTGAATTTCTGCGTTTTCTGGGGTCTCAGCTGTCTCTTCTGACTCTCTGTTTTATCAGCGTATTCTCCCCTTTCTCATGATGCTCTGCGTTTCCTTCGAAGTATTCTGATTTTGCTTAATTTCTGCGTTTTACACTCTCCCTGCTGTTTCTTGTCTCTTTCACTAGTCGGAGCGTTGTCTCCCATTTCTCCTGAATTTCTGCGTTTTCTGAGGCCTCAGCTGTCTGTTCATAGTCTCTCTGTTATCACCGTTTTCTCCTCTTTCTCATGATTCTCTACGATTTCTTCGTTGACTTCTGATTGTGCTTAATTTCCGCGTTATATGCGTTCCGTGCTGTTTGTCTGGATTCTGAGTGTGTACTTCATTGTCTCCGCTTCCTCTTGGATTTCTGCTTTTTTTGCATTGTCTGCTACCTCTTCTGACTCTCTGTTTTATCAGCGTATACTACACTTTCTCATGATGCTCTGCGTTTCCTTCGTAGTTTTCTGATTTTGCTTAATTTCTGCCTTTTATACTCTCCCCGCTGTATCTTGTCTCTTTCTATAGTCGGTGCGTTGTCTCCCATTTCTCCTGAATTTCTACGTTTTCTGAGGTCTCAGCTGTCTCTTCTGACTCTCTGATTTATCAGCGCATTCTCCCCTTTCTCATGATGCTCTGCGTTTCCTTCGTAGTTTCAGTTTTGGCTTAATTTCTGCGTTTTATAGTCTGGAGCTGTTTCTTGTCTCTTTCTCTAGTCGGAGCATTGTCTCCCATTTCTCCTGAATTTCTGCGTTTTCTTAGGCCTCAGCTGTCTGTACGGACTCTCTCTGTTATCACCGCTTTCTCCTCTTTCTCATGATTATCTACGATTTCTTCTTTGACCTCTGATTTTGCTTAATTTCCGCGTTTTATGCGTTCCCTGCTGTTTGTCTCGATTCTGAGTGTGTACTTCACTGTCTCCGCTTCCTCTTGGATTTCTGCATTTTTTGCGTTGTCTACTCCCTCTTCTGACACTCTGCTTTATCAGCGCACTCTCCATTTTCTCATGATGCTCTGCGTTTCCTTCGTAGTTTTCTGATTTTGCTTAATTTCTGCGTTTTATACTCTCCCCGCTATATCTTGTCTCTTTCTCTACTCGGAGCGTTGTCTCCCATTTCTCCTGAATTTCTGCATTTTCTGGGGTCTCAGCTGTCTCTTCTGACTCTCTGTTTTATCAGCGCATTCTCCCTTTTCTCATGTTGCTCTGCGTTTCCTTCGTAGTATTCTGATTTTGCTTAATTTCTGCGTTTTATACTCTCCCTGCTGTTTCTTGTCTCTTTCTCTAGTCGGAGCGTTGTCTCCCATTTCTCCTGAATTTCTATGTTTTCTGAGGCCTCAGCTGTTTGTTCGTAGTCTCTCTGTTATCACCGTTTTCTCCTCTTTCTCATGATTCTCTACGATTTCTTCGTTGACTTCTGATTGTGCTTAATTTCCGCGTTATATGCGTTCCGTGCTGTTTGTCTCGATTCTGAGAGTGTACTTCATTGTCTCCGCTTCCTCTTGGATTTCTGCGTTTTTTGCATTGTCTACTACCTCTTCTGACTCTCTGTTTTATCAGCGCATTCTCCACTTTCTCCTCATGCTCTGCGTTTCCTTCGTAGTTTTCTGATTTTGCTTAATTTCTGTGTTTTATACTCTCCCCGCTGTATCTTGTCTCTTTCTCTAGTCGGAGCGTTGTCTCCCATTTCTCCTGAATTTCTGCGTTTTCTGAGGCCTCAGCTGTCTCTTCTGACTCTCTCTGTTATCACCGCTTTCTCCTCTTTCTCATGATTATCTACGATTTCTTCTTTGGCTTCTGATTTTGCTTAATTTCCGCGTTTTATGAGTTCCCTTCTCTTTGTCTCGATTCTGAGTGTGGTCTTCATTGTCTCCGCTTCCTCTTGGATTTCTGCGTTTTTTGCGTTGTCTGCTCCCTCTTCTGACTCTCTGGTTTATCAACGCATTCTCCCCTTTCTCAGGATGCTCTGCGTTTCCTTCGTAGTATTCTGATTTTGCTTAATTTCTGCGTTTTATACTCTCCCCGCTGTTTCTAGTCTCTTTCTCTAGTCGGAGCGTTGTCTCCCATTTCTCCTGAATTTCTGCGTTTTCTGAGGCCTCAGCTGTCTGTTCGTAGTCTCTCTGTTATCACCGCTTTCTCCTCTTTCTCATGATTATCTACGATTTCTTCTTTGACTTCTGATTTTGCTTAATTTCCGCGTTTTATGCGTTCCCTGCTGTTTGTCTCAATTCTGAGTGTGTACTTCATTGTCTCCGCTTCCTCTTGGATTTCTGCGTTTTTTGCGTTGTCTGCTCCCTCTTCTGACACTCTGCTTTATCAGCGCACTCTCCACTTTCTCATGATGCTCTGCGTTTCCTTCGTAGTTTTCTGATTTTGCTTAATTTCTGCGTTTTATACTCTCCCTGCTGTATCTTGTCTCTTTCTCTATTCGGAGCGTTCTCTTCCATTTCTCCTGAATTTCTGCGTTTTCTGGGGTCTCAGCTGTCTCTTCTGACTCTGTGTTTTATCAGCGCATTCTCGCCTTTCTCAGGATGCTTTGCGTTTCCTTCGTAATATTTTGATTTTGCTTAATTTCTGCGTTTTATACACTCCCTGCTGTTTCTTGTCTCTTTCTCTATTCGGAGCGTTGTCTCCCATTTCTCCTGAATTTCTGCGTTTTCTGAGGCCTCAGCTGTCTGTTCGTAGTCTCTCTGTTATCACCGTTTTCTCCTCTTTTTCATGATTATCTACGATTTCTTCGTTGACTTCTGATTTTGCTTAATTTCCGCGTTATATGCGTTCCCTTCTGTTGTCTCGATTCTGAGTTTGTACTTCACTGTCTCTGCTTCCTCTTGGATTTCTGCGTTTTTTGCGTTGTCTGCTTCCTCTTCTGACACTCTGCTTTATCAGCGCACTCTCCATTTTCTCATGATGCTCTGCGTTTCCTTCGTAGTTTTCTGTTTTTGCTTAATTTCTGCGTTTTATAGTCTGCCAGCTGTTTCTTGTCTCTTTCTCTAGTCGGAGCGTTGTCTCCCATTTCTCCTGAACTTCTGCATTTTCTGAGGCCCCAGCTGTCTCCTCTGACTCTCTCTGTTATCACCGCTTTCTCCTCTTTCTCATGATTATCTAAGATTTCTTCTTTGACTTCTGATTGTGCTTAATTTCCGCGTTATATGCGTTCCGTGCTGTTTGTCTCGATTCTGAGAGTGTACTTCATTGTCTCCGCTTCCTCTTGGATTTCTGCGTTTTTTGCATTGTCTACTACGTCTTCTGACTCTCTGTTTTATCAGTGCATTCTCCACTTTCTCCTGATGCTCTGCGTTTCCTTCGTAGTTTTCTGATTTTGCTTAATTTCTGTGTTTTATACTCTCCCCGCTGTATCTTGTCTCTTTCTCTAGTCGGAGCGTTGTCTCCCATTTCTCCTGAATTTCTGCGTTTTCTGAGGCCTCAGCTGTCTCTTCTGACTCTCTCTGTTATCACCGCTTTCTCCTCTTTCTCATGATTATCTACGATTTCTTCTTTGACTTCTGATTTAGCTTAATTTCCGCGTTTTATGCGTTCCCTTCTCTTTGTCTCGATTCTGAGTGTGGTCTTCATTGTCTCCGCTTCCTCTTGGATTTCTGCGTTTTTTGCGTTGTCTGCTCCCTCTTCTGACTCTCTGTTTTATCAGCGCATTCTCCCCTTTCTCAGGATGCTCTGCGTTTCCTTCGTAGTATTCTGATTTTGCTTAATTTCTGCGTTTTATACTCTCCCCGCTGTTTCTACTCTCTTTCTCTAGTCGGAGCGTTGTCTCCCATTTCTCCTGAATTTCTGCGTTTTCTGAGGCCTCAGCTGTCTGTTCGTAGTCTCTCTGTTATCACCGCTTTCTCCTGTTTCTCATGATTATCTACGATTTCTTCTTTGACTTTTGATTTTGCTTAATTTCTGCGTTTTATGCGTTCCCTGCTGTTTGTCTCGATTCTGAGTGTGTACTTCTTTGTCTCCGCTTCCTTTTCGATTTCTGCGTTTTTTGCGTTGTCTGCTCCCTCTTCTGACACTCTGCTTTATCAGCGCACGCTCCACTTTCTCATGATGCTCTGCGTTTCCTTCGTAGTTTTCTGTTTTTGCTTAATTTCTGCGTTTTATAGTCTGCCAGCTGTTTCTTGTCTCTTTCTCTAGTCGGAGCGTTGTCTCCCATTTCTCCTGAATTTCTGCATTTTCTGGGGTCTCAGCTGTCTCTTCTGACTCTCTGTTTTATCAGCGCATTCTTCCCTTTCTCATGATGCTCTGCGTTTCCTTCGTAGTATTCTGATTTTGCTTAATTTCTGCGTTTAATACTCTCCCTGCTGTTTCTTGTCTCTTTCTCTAGTCGGAGCGTTGTCTCCCATTTCTCCTGAATTTCTGCATTTTCTGGGGTCTCAGCTGTCTCTTCTGACTCTCTGTTTTATCAGCGCATTCTCCCCTTTCTCATGATGCTCTGCGTTTCCTTCGTAGTATTCTGATTTTGCTTAATTTCTGCGTTTTATACTCTCCCTGCTGTTTCTTGTCTCTTTCTCTAGTCGGAGCGTTGTCTCCCATTTCTCCTGAATTTCTGCGTTTTCTGAGGCCTCAGCTGTCTCTTCTGACTCTCTCTGTTATCACCGCTTTCTCCTCTTTCTCATGATTATCTACGATTTCTTCTTTGACTTCTGATTTTGCTTAATTTCCGCGTTATATGCGTTCCCTGCTGTTTGTCCCGATTCTGAGTGTGTACTTCATTGTCTCCGCTTCCTCTTGGATTTCTGCGTTTTTTGCGTTGTCTGCTCCCTCTTCTGACTGTCGGCTTTATCAGCGCATTCTCCACTTTCTCATGATGCTCTGCGTTTCCTTCGTAGTTTTCTGTTTTTGCTTAATTTCTGCGTTTTATAGTCTGTCAGCTGTTTCTTGTCTCTTTCTCTAGTCGGAGCGTTGTCTCCCATTTCTCCTGAATTTCTGCGTTTTCTGAGGCCTCAGCTGTCTCTTCTGACTCTCTCTGTTATCACCGCTTTCTCCTCTTTCTCATGATTATCTACGATTTCTTCTTTGACTTCTGATTTTGCTTAATTTCCGCGTTTTATGCGTTCCCTGCTGTTTGTCTCGATTCTGAGTGTGTACTTCACTGTCTCCGCTTCCTCTTGGATTTCTGCGTTTTTTGCGTTGTCTGCTCCCTCTTCTGACACTCTGCTTTATCAGCGCATTCTCCACTTTCTCATGATGCTCTGCGTTTCCTTCGTAGTTTTCTGTTTTTGCTTAATTTCTGCGTTTTATACTCTCCCCGCTGTTTCTTGTCTCTTTCTCTAGTCGAGGCGTTGTCTCCCATTTCTCCTGAATTTCTCCGTTTTTGAGGCCTCACCTGTCTCTTCGTAGTCTCTATGTTATCAACGCTTTCTCCTCTTTCTCATGATTATCTACGATTTCCTCTTTGACTTCTGATTTTGCTTAATTTCCGCGTTTCATGCGTTCCGTGCTGTTTGTCTGGATTCTGAGTGTGTACTTCATTGTCTCCGCTTCCTCTTGGATTTCTGCTTTTTTTACATTGTCTGCTACCTCTTCTGACTCTCTGTTTTATCAGCGCATTCTCCACTTTCTCATGATGCTCTGCGTTTCCTTCGTAGTTTTCTGATTTTGCTTAATTTCTGCCTTTTAAACTCTCCCCGCTGTATCTTGTCTCTTTCTATAGTCGGTGCGTTGTCTCCCATTTCTCCTGAATTTCTGCGTTTTCTGGGGTCTCAGCTGGCTCTTCTGACTCTCTGTTTTATCAGCGCATTCTCCCCTTTCTCATGATGCTCTGCGTTTCCTTCGTAGTATTCTGATTTTGCTTAATTTCTGCGTTTTATACTCTCCCTGCTGTTTCTTGTCTCTTTCTCTAGTCGGAGCGTTGTCTACCATTTCTCCTGAATTTCTGCGTTTTCTGAGGCCTCAGCTGTCTGTTTGTACTCTCTCTGTTATCACTGCTTTCTCCTCTTTCTCATAATTATCTACGATTTCTTCGTTGACTTCTGATTTTGCTTAATTTCCGCGTTATATGCGTTTCCTGCTGTTTTTCTCGATTCTGAGTGTGTACCGCATTGTCTCCGCATCCTCTTGGATTTCTGCATTTTTTGCGTTGTCTGCTCCCTCTTCTGACACTCTGCTTTATCAGCGCACTCTCCACTTTCCCATGATGCTCTGCGTTTCCTTTGTAGTTTTCTAATTTTGCTTAATTTCTGCGTTTTATACTCTCCCCGCTGTATCTTGTCTCTTTCTCTATTCGGAGCGTTGTCTCCCATTTCTCCTGAATTTCTGCGTTTTCTGGGGTCTCAGCTGTCTCTTCTGACTCTCTGTTTTATCAGCGCATTCTCCCCTTTCTCATGATGCTCTGCGTTTCCTTCGTTGTATTCTGATTTTGCTTAATTTCCTCGTTATATGCGTTCCCTGCTGTTTGTGTCGATTCTGAGTGTGTACTTCATTGTCTCCGCTTCCTCTTGGATTTCTGCGTTTTTTGCGTTGTCTGCTCCCTCTTCTGACTCTCTGTTTTATCAGCGCATTCTCCCCTTTCTCATGATGCTCTGCGTTTCCTTCGTATTTTTCTGATTTTGCTTAATTTCTGCGTTTTATACTCCACCCTCTGTATCTTATCTCTTTCTCTTGTCGGAGCGTTGTCTCCAATTTCTCCTGAATTTCTGCGTTTCTGGGGTCTCAGCTGTCTCTTCTGACTCTCTGTTTTATCAGCGCATTCTCCCCTTTCTCATGATGCTCTGCGTTTCCTTCGTAGTATTCTGATTTTGCTTAATTTCTGCGTTTTATATTCTGCCAGCTCTTTCTTGTTCTTTCTCTAGTCGGAGCGTTGTCTCCCATTTCTCCTGAATTTCTGCGTTTTCTGAGGCCTCAGCTGTCTCTTCTGACTCTCTCTGTTATCACCGCTTTCTCCTCTCTCTCATGATTATCTACGATTTCTTCTTTGACTTCTGATTTTTCTTATTTTCCGCGTTATATGCGTTCCCTGCTGTTTGTCCCGATTCTGAGTGTGTACTTCATTGTCTCCGCTTCCTCTTGGATTTCTGCGTTTTTTGCGTTGTCTGCTCCCTCTTCTGACTGTCGGCTTTATCAGCGCATTCTCCACTTTCTCATGATGCTCTGCGTTTCCTTCGTAGTTTTCTGTTTTTGCTTAATTTCTGCGTTCTATAGTCTGCCAGCTGTTTCTTGTCTCTTTCTCTAGTCGGAGCGTTGTCTCCCATTTCTCCTGAATTTCTGCGTTTTCTGAGGCCTCAGCTGTCTCTTCTGACTCTCTCTGTTATCACCGCTTTCTCCTCGTTCTCATGATTATCTACGATTTCTTCTTTGACTTCTGATTTTGCTTAATTTCCGCGTTTTATGCGTTCCCTGCTCTGTGTCTCGATTCTGAGTGTGTACTTCACTGTCTCGGCTTCCTCTTGGATTTCTGCGTTTTTTGCGTTGTCTGCTCCCTCTTCTGACACTCTGCTTTATCAGCGCATTCTCCACTTTCTCATGATGCTCTGCGTTTCCTTCGTAGTTTTCTGTTTTTGCTTAATTTCTGCGTTTAATACTCTCCCCGCTGTTTCTTGTCTCTTTCTCTAGTCGGAGCGTTGTCTCCAATTTCTCCTGAATTTCTGCGTTTTCAGAGGCCTCAGCTGTCTGTTCGTAGTCTCTCTGTTATCACCGCTTTCTCCTCTTTCTCATGATTATCTACGATTTCCTCTTTGATTTCTGATTTTGCTTAATTTCCACGTTTCATGCGTTCCGTGCTGTTTGTCTGGATTCTGAGAGTGTACTTCATTGTCTCCGCTTCCTCTTGGATTTCTGCTTTTTTTGCATTGTCTGCTACCTCTTCTGACTCTCTGTTTTATCAGCGCATTCTCCACTTTCTCATGATGCTCTGCGTTTCCTTCGTAGTTTTCTGATTTTGCTTAATTTCTGCCTTTTATACTCTCCCCGCTGTATCTTGTCTCTTTCTATAGTCGGTGCGTTGTCTCCCATTTCTCCTGAATTTCTGCGGTTTCTGGGGTCTCAGCTGTCTCTTCTGACTCTCTGTTTTATCAGCGCATTCTCCCCTTTCTCATGATGCTCGGCGTTTCCTTCGTAGTATTCTGATTTTGCTTAATTTCTGCCTTTGATACTCTCCCCGCTGTTTCTTGTCTCTTTCTCTAGTCGGAGCGTTGTCTCCCATTTCTCCTGAATTTCTGCGTTTTCTGAGGCCTCAGCTGTCTCTTCTGAATCTCTCTGTTATCACCGCTTTCTACTCTTTCTCATGATTATCTACGATTTCTTCTTTGACTTCTGATTTTGCTTAATTTCCGCGTTTTGTGCGTTCCCTGCTCTGTGTCTCGATTCTGAGTGTGTACTTCATTGTTTCCGCTTCCTCTTGGATTTCTGCGTTTTTTGCGTTGTCTGCTCCCTCTTCTGTCTCTCTGCTTTATCAGCGCATTCTCCACTTTCTCATGATGCTCTGCGTTTCCTTCGTAGTTTTCTGTTTTTGCTTAATTTCTGCGTTTTATAGTCTGGAGCTGTTTCTTGTCTCTTTCTCTAGTCGGAGCGTTGTCTCCCATTTCTCCTGAATTTCTGCGTTTTCTTAGGCCTCAGCTGTCTGTATGGACTTTCTCTGTTATCACCGCTTTCTCCTCTTTGTCATGATTATCTACGATTTCTTCTTTGACCTCTGATTTTACTTAATTTCCGGGTTATATGCGTTCCCTGCTGTTTGCCTGGATTCTGAGTGTGTACTTCAATGTCTCTGCTTCCTCTTGGATTTCTGCGTTTTTTGCGTTGTCTGCTCCCTCTTCTGACTCTCTGCTTTATCAGCGCATTCTCCACTCTCTCATGATGCTCTGCGTTTCCTTCGTAGTTTTCTGTTTTTGCTTAATTTCTACGTTTTATAGTCTGGAGCTGTTTCTTGTCTCTTTCTCTAGTCGGAGCGTTGTCTCCAATTTCTCCTGAATTTCTGCGTTTTCTAAGGCCTCAGCTGTCTCTTCTGACTCTCTCTGTTATCACCGCTTTCTCCTCTTTCTCATGATTATCTACGATTTTTTCGTTGACTTCTGATTTTGCTTAATTTCCGCGTTTTATGCGTTCACTGCTGTTTTTCTCGATTCTGAGTGTGTACTTCATTGTCTCCGCTTCCTCTTGGATTTCTGCGTTTTTTGCGTTGTCTGCTCCCTCTTCTGACTCTCTGTTTCATCAGCGCATTCTCCACTTTCTCATGATGCACTGCGATTCCTTCGTAGTTTTCTGATTTTGCTTAATTTCTGCGTTTTATACTCTCCCCTCTGTATCTTGTCTCTTTCTCTGGTCGGAGCGTTGTCTCCAATTTCTCCTGAATTTCTGCGTTTTCTGGGGTCTCAGATGTCTCTTCTGACTCTCTGTTTTATCAGCGCATTCTCCCCTTTCTCATGATGCTCTGCGTTTCCTTCGTAGTGTACTGATTTTGCTTAATTTCTGCGTTTTATAGACTGCCAGCTGTTTCTGGTCTCTTTCTCTAGTCGGAGCGTTGTCTCCCATTTCTCCTGAATATCTGCGTTATCTGATGCCTCAGCTGTCTCTTCTGACTCTCTCTCTGTTATCACCACTTTCTCCTCTTTCTCATGGTTATCTACGATTTCTTCTTTCACTTCTGATTTTGCTTAATTTCCGCGTTATATGCGTTCCCTGCTGTTTTTCTCGATTCTGAGTGTGTACCGCATTGTCTCCGCATCCTCTTGGATTTCTGCGTTTTTTGCGTTGTCTGCTCCCTCTTCTGACACTCTGCTTTATCAGCGCACTCTCCACTTTCTCATGATGCTCTGCGTTTCCTTCGTAGTTTTCTAATTTTGCTTAATTTCTGCGTTTTATACTCTCCCCGCTGTATCTTGTCTCTTTCTCTATTCGGAGCGTTGTCTCCAATTTCTCCTGAATTTCTGCGTTTTCTGGGGTCTCAGCTGTCTCTTCTGACTCTCTGTTTTATGAGCGCATTCTCCCCTTTCTCATGATGCTCTGCGTTTCCTTCGTTGTATTCTGATTTTTTTTAATTTCCGCGTTTCATGCGTTCCCTGCTGTTTGTGTCGATTCTGAGTGTGTACTTCATTGTCTCCGCTTCCTCTTGGATTTCTGCGTTTTTTGCGTTGTCTGCTCCCTCTTCTGACTCTCTGTTTTATCAGCGCATTCTCCCCTTTCTCATGATGCTCTGCGTTTCCTTCGTATTTTTCTGATTTTGCTTAATTTCTGCGTTTTATACTCTACCCTCTGTATCTTATCTCTTTCTCTTGTCGGAGCGTTGTCTCCAATTTCTCCTGAATTTCTGCGTTTCTGGGGTCTCAGCTGTCTCTTCTGACTCTCTGTTTTATCAGCGCATTCTCCCCTTTCTCATGATGCTCTGCGTTTCCTTCGTAGTATTCTGATTTTGCTTAATTTCTGCGTTTTATATTCTGCCAGCTCTTTCTTGTTCTTTCTCTACTCGGAGCGTTGTCTCCCATTTCTCCTGAATTTCTGCGTTTTCTGAGGCCTCAGCTGTCTCTTCTGACTCTCTCTGTTATCACCGCTTTCTCCTCTCTCTCATGATTATCTACGATTTCTTCTTTGACTTCTGATTTTTCTTAATTTCCGCGTTATATGCGTTCCCTGCTGTTTGTCCCGATTCTGAGTGTGTACTTCATTGTCTCCGCTTCCTCTTGGATTTCTGCGTTTTTTGCGTTGTCTGCTCCCTCTTCTGACTGTCGGCTTTATCAGCGCATTCTCCACTTTCTCATGATGCTCTGCGTTTCCTTCGTAGTTTTCTGTTTTTGCTTAATTTCTGCGTTTTATTGTCTGCCAGCTGTTTCTTGTCTCTTTCTCTAGTCGGAGCGTTGTCTCCCATTTCTCCTGAATTTCTGCGTTTTCTGAGGCCTCAGCTGTCTCTTCTGACTCTCTCTGTTATCACCGCTTTCTCCTCTTTCTCATGATTATCTACGATTTCTTCTTTGACTTCTGATTTTGCTTAATTTCCGCGTTTTATGCGTTCCCTGCTCTGTGTCTCGATTCTGAGTGTGTACTTCACTGTCTCGGCTTCCTCTTGGATTTCTGCGTTTTTTGCGTTGTCTGCTCCCTCTTCTGACACTCTGCTTTATCAGCGCATTCTCCACTTTCTCATGATGCTCTGCGTTTCCTTCGTAGTTTTCTGTTTTTGCTTAATTTCTGCGTTTTATACTCTCCCCGCTGTTTCTTGTCTCTTTCTCTAGTCGGAGCGTTGTCTCCAATTTCTCCTGAATTTCTGCGTTTTCAGAGGCCTCAGCTGTCTGTTCGTAGTCTCTCTGTTATCACCGCTTTCTCCTCTTTCTCATGATTATCTACGATTTCCTCTTTGATTTCTGATTTTGCTTAATTTCCACATTTCATGCGTTCCGTGCTGTTTGTCTGGATTCTGAGAGTGTACTTCATTGTCTCCGCTTCCTCTTGGATTTCTGCTTTTTTTGCATTGTCTGCTACCTCTTCTGACTCTCTGTTTTATCAGCGCATTCTCCACTTTCTCATGATGCTCTGCGTTTCCTTCGTAGTTTTCTGATTTTGCTTAATTTCTGCCTTTTATACTCTCCCCGCTGTATCTTGTCTCTTTCTATAGTCGGTGCGTTGTCTCCCATTTCTCCTGAATTTCTGCGTTTTCTGGGGTCTCAGCTGGCTCTTCTGACTCTCTGTTTCATCAGCGCATTCTCCCCTTTCTCATGATGCTCGGCGTTTCCTTCGTAGTATTCTGATTTTGCTTAATTTCTGCCTTTGATACTCTCCCCGCTGTTTCTTGTCTCTTTCTCTAGTCGGAGCGTTGTCTCCCATTTCTCCTGAATTTCTGCGTTTTCTGAGGCCTCAGCTGTCTCTTCTGAATCTCTCTGTTATCACCGCTTTCTACTCTTTCTCATGATTATCTACGATTTCTTCTTTGACTTCTGATTTTGCTTAATTTCCGCGTTTTGTGCGTTCCCTGCTCTGTGTCTCGATTCTGAGTGTGTACTTCACTGTCTCCGCTTCCTCTTGGATTTCTGCGTTTTTTGCGTTGTCTGCTCCCTCTTCTGACACTCTGCTTTATCAGCGCATTCTCCACTTTCTCATGATGCTCTGCGTTTCCTTCGTAGTTTTCTCTTTTTGCTTAATTTCTGCGTTTTATACTCTCCCCGCTGTTTCTTGTCTCTTTCTCTAGTCGAAGCGTTGTCTCCCATTTCTCCTGAATTTCTGCGTTTTCAGAGGCCTCAGCTGTCTGTTCGTAGTCTCTATGTTATCAACGCTTTCTCCTCTTTCTCATGATTATCTACGATTTCCTCTTTGACTTCTGATTTTGCTTAATTTCCGCGTTTCATGCGTTCCGTGCTGTTTGTCTGGATTCTGAGTGTGTACTTCATTGTCTCCGCTTCCTCTTGGATTTCTGCTTTTTTTGGATTGTCTGCTACATCTTCTGACTCTCTGTTTTATCAGCGCATTCTCCACTTTCTCATGATGCTCTGCGTTTCCTTCGTAGTTTTCTGATTTTGCTTAATTTCTGCCTTTTATACTCTCCCCGCTGTATCTTGTCTCTTTCTATAGTCGGTGCGTTGTCTCCCATTTCTCCTGAATTTCTGCGTTTTT